>DWLS01004046.1:0-14603 GCA_018246255.1 Pachliopta kotzebuea | reverse complement strand
GTTTCAGTATCATCTCCAACACCCCACATATATATGTTTCAATAAATATTTTAACATGGGCAATAACTTGAATAAGAACTTAGTAATTCTGTACAGTGTTGTATTTTAACAAGACAGAAGAAATTATTACTAGTTGTATTAGTTCATGTTACTAAAGATCTTGTAGTTAGATGCCAGTTTTTATATAGCCTCACGATTTGATACATAGCTTAAAGCACGTGATATTAGTTGGTGTTATACTAACTGCACATAAAATGAAAAATTCAATGGTGCAAGCTGGATTCGAACCCGGTAGCCACGGAGCGGAAGATCGTCGTTCAAACCAATAAGCTATTTAATTTTTTTCAAACCAATATGCCATAGTAGCACCCTTGTCTACAGGCAACAGTAGCGCAAACTTTACAATGTTCCAGTCCTATGGGCGTTGTAATAAGTAAAGTTACTGGGGGAAATAAGACTTTGTCTTCAAGGCGACTAGCATAGTGTTGTTACAGTTCATGTAACCAGCACTAAGTTATTATGTCACTCACAATTAGGTCTGACTTTCTCATCTTGTCACTATATTAAATAAAAAATATAAATAATTATTGTACCTTTGAGGTATAATATGTGGTTTCTCCATTCTTGGCGGACGCTCGCGATGAAACTCCCGCGGTCTATAATCAACAATATATAAAATTATCCACTGTGTAAATATTTCTAATAATTGTCACTCACACTAAACAAAAAAAAAACTTTAAAGCAGTATTCCACAAATTAATGTCAAAAATTTCAAGCAGAAATTTTGATTTAATTAAATTATATATCTATTATTTTTAATTATTTACAATAATAGGAAACTTGTTTTTCTGCGTAATGTAAAAAAGGTTTTAATATAACAATAATACCAAATACATTTTGTGACCGATGAAATTCATTCCTCCAACAGGTGATTATTTCTATGATTACTTTACTAACTTATTGTTGTAAATATTATCGACGACGTTTTAATTGCTTTTGTGTTACAGATACATTAAATTCTTCAACACATAGCCAGTTTATATTGACACTCCTAGTTTGGACACTTACCATTGATTACGACTTGGAACAATATATGCTGAAGTAGAATTACTCAAAAAAGTTTCATCTGATCATGGATATCTCAATTCTATGTCAAAATTAACTCTTTACCTTGTTCTTCATTATCACTGGATTTAATTTTTTTTTATTTATGTCTTATGTATTGTGCACATTCTTATGATATATGTATTACTAGAAAAGTATGATTGTATTGTATTTATCTTTAATGTCTTTATTATTACATAATACCATCCTAATTCTTTTACATAATTTATCTTAGTATTCTGAGCCAGGATCTAATTCTATCAGCACTTCCACCTCTAGTATCTTTTATGAGATTTGCATTGATTCTATGGGATAATTATCAATGTATTCCAATAATCTATGTAATCTGTAAATATTCATCTTAACGAGTCAAGTAAATAATTATTCCTTTGTATGTTCAAATTATTCTTCAATCTTGATGATGTATTGTTAAATCATGTTCTATCTCTGAGACTTCTTTTGACATATCCAGTCACCTCCTTCATTAAATTTTGAATCTTGCACATGTAATTTTCAATCAATTTTTAAGATTCTTCCTATAAATATCTATAATTTAATGTCTGTTAAGGTAATCCATACATTTATATAGTCAAATTATATTCTTGGTGGTCAACTTCATATACTGTTTTCTCATTGTCTTCACACAGAATCAAACTATAAAAAACCTTTCCAGGTTTACAATATTGTACTAATATTATAAGACATTTTAAATTTAAATTCTAATGTATATATAACTTATTGCTATTTTTTTTCGAGTAGCTTCAATAATAATTTTTGTGGTTCTTTTATTTTTGATTATAAGTTGTTTTTTTCCATTAATTTACTCTTATGTATTGTAGTGTAATGGTAACCTAAATGTTTTCATTATACTTTTCCAATTCTTCACATGTTTTTCTTCTAATAATTCATGTATTTTTGTTTTCTTTAAGATAATAGTATGAATTTAGTCTCTTAAATTTTTCTTTGCATTACATCTGCATTAAAATTATATAATTACTATCAAAACACACATATACATTCCTGCTATGTCTTCTTAGTTCGCATTCCACATGTTTCATGTTTGAATTAAATAGGGTGGGTTTCAAACAGACTAAATAGTTACACTCTCTTCTTTTCTTCCTTTATCATCCGGAAATCCTTTATTCAAAATAAAGTTTAATTCTCTACATCTTGAAAAATTTTCATAATAAATTTCACACATGCCTAGAGTAATTATTGTGTAATGTGAAAATATTAAAATATCTTTGCAACAGCAACATGTTTTGACCAAACTCATTATAATTTTCTGTAGAGATGTCACTGTAAAAACAAATGCAGTAATTTAACGGCGATTAAAACACTGGCCCAGGTCGAAGTCAACACACATGCAGCAGTGACGTAACATTACTTAGTTAAAAAATGAATATATGCAATCACTTTAGATAGTATGAAAATGAAGATTATATATATCTGGCACATACCTGTCATCAGAATATCTCTCTTCGTGAAATTTCTCCCTTCGTTCAGCGTATTCTTTTTCACGGTACCGCACAACTTCGGGAGGACCACGTCTGTAATAAAATTTTATGGAAATGGATAAGACATACCTAGGTTAATGAATAATAAAATAAACAATTAATTAACTCACAGTTTTAATTGTCAAAATAATTAAATAATCACCTTTCACGATAGACCTTCCCATCATCCATTTCTCGCCGCTTAGGTGCTCCTCTGTCCTCATATTGGTTATAACGATTATGCCCTGGAAATAATTATAAGTTATCTCAAACACCTCATAATGCTGCTCTTGATAACGACTTAAAAATTATTTAAATAAATTTTCTTGCAACACAGTTGTGGCAAAAATTTCCATTGTATTAATCAATCATATCTTCCTCAAAATAAATCTCAATTAATTCTTCATTTATTAGGAATATTCACAAAATTTTAAATTGTTCGATTAGTTAAAATAATAAACAAACAGAAAAAGAAAATTATTTAGTACCTCTCAAGTCTTCTCTACAATTATATGGTTCTTCTCTTTGCCTTCTGTGGTAAACTTCTTCAGGTCTACGTTCCTCAAACCGTGGATTTCTTTAGCATAAAAATATTTGACTTAATAGATGAAAAACACAAACATATTTTACATCATTTAATGTACATCATAATATTGATAAACATTCCCTATATAATTGATCTAAAAGTAATTTATAAATAATAATCAAATTAAAAAAAATATTAATTAAATTAATTCCATAATCTACATATATACCAGTTACATTGAAACCACCTAACATTGATAAATTAAATAGCAGTGTGCAATTATAATTAGTTGTACTCACTGTAGTTAAAAAAACACTGTCCTAATCTAACAGGTATTGAGATAGTATAAGCGTAATTAGAAATTGTATGTCTATCATCTGATGATGAACTGAAAGAGGTAGCACCTCTTCATAAATATTTTAACAAGTCTCTCATTATATTGAAGAGCACCACTTATTATCTGGTAATGAGGTAAAGATACAAATATTGTGTGCCTCTTTAAATAATAAATTAGAAGAAAAAATATATATACCTTTTAGTGTCACCAAATTCTTTGTGCCTTCTGTTATAATCAGCATGAGGATTCACAAAATGAGAGTTTTGTCCATATCTTTCTCTGGTCTTCTCATATTTATCTGGATAAGAAACAAATCTGCAAAACATTTATTGCTTTTGATTGACCATTTGAAATATTGATTAGTTAAATTTAATAAGATATAAGTATTAACCTCTCATTATGCTCTCTATCATAAGCATATTGCTCTTGATATGGTGGTCGATGTTCTTTACTGGAACCTCTATAGAAACGTTGAACTTCTCTTTCTCTATCATAATTTTCAACAGATGCTGAGTGTCTATATTCTTTCCTGTATGGTTAAAAGTACATTGTATGTAATATGAAATATTAAAATGAGAAATTTTAAATCATGTAACTTACTGATAATATGTGCGTGATGGTTGGCTCCTTTCTTCAGAAGATGGTAGACGTTCTTTAACAACACTGTGTAGTCTGTGCTCCTGATGGCTTTCTATAAAGTTATATTTACTCCAAATGATTAAAGACACAAAAAGAAAATTATATATATTTGGTTTTAGCCATTTACAGCTTTAGTTATTTATAGGAAGCTTAAAGCTACGCTATGCTTTTGAGCACATCAATATTTATCAAACCCTATTCAAAAAAAAAAACTTTTCAGTTCTTGTTTACAGATAACTAAATCCATTTCCACATGTAACTAATAATATACAAGCCACCTTTAAAAAAACAATTAAAATAATTAATGATTAAAATTGATTTTATTTTTTTAAAAATGTTTTTTTACTCCTTTTTTTATAAAATGTGACTTATGGAACTTCTGTTAATTTAACCAATTGTCATGATGATGGTTGTAATTAAAAGTTTATTTATAGATATGCAATGACAAGATAAATATTTATTCACCAGGTAATGTCAGCAGCATATTATCAAGAATGATATAAAAACGCATATGACATATACAACTCCAAAATATATACAGCCTATTGTAGTTCTAACATAACTCTCAACTCATCTTGCTTCTGTCACTTAATCTGTTATGACCACATATCAATCGCAAGTAATAATAATATAAAGAAAATTAAAATAATTACGAACTTTTTATGGGTTGATAATAAAGTTTGCATGTTATAAAGGCATGAAATTATATATAAAATACTATGCTAGTTAAAAATTACCTTCATTTGGTGACGAATCGGGTGCACGCTTTGAGTGCTTGTGCTTATGCTTTTTTTTTTTCTTTGATGTTATTTCTCCCTCACTTAAAGAAGAAATACTTTCAATAGACCCACGTTCCACTGAACCCGATCGCCTCTTTTTCTTTCCATGTTTTTTCTTCTTTTTCTTATGCTTACGTTTTTTAGAACGTTTTTGATCATCGGAGTTACTATCGGAGTCTGACGATCCGGCACGTTTTCTTTTCTTCTTGTACCGGTGCTCCGATACAGACGAATCATCACTTTCGCTGTCAGATGAACTACTTGACTTCTCACTTACATTTGATTCATCAGAATCATCTGAAGAAGAATGACGGCGTTTTTTGGACTTCATTTAAAATAATAAAATCACTGCGGAATAATATTAATCGCACTATGCAGCACAATGGTGGACAACATATATTTGTCCATAGATATAGAAAGTCGCTAGTATAGACTAACATTTAACAGCTTAAAAATTCCACGATATTAAATAGTTACACCTTTAATATTATCATTATTATTAATAGATTTACTGTTAAAATTAAAATCTATTTTGATGTATCCCACTAAGTATTTTTAGTTGCCTATAATTGACATTGTTTAATTTTATTATAGGAAAATAAGTTATAAAAATACAATAAGTAAAATAAGCAGTATTATTTTTTTAGTCTATGAAATATAAATAAGGTCCAAAAATTTCTTAACTTCTGTAACAACCTTATAAACCGATTCAGAAAATCTAGTTATTTTATTATTATATAAAGCGAAAAAAGGCATTTTTGTTAACAACTCAAAATGTTTGATTGTAGTATTGTTGGCTATAATTACTCAAATGTTTTGTGTGTAACTATGACCTAAATATTGTATTTTGATATTTAATACCTAGGAAGTAACATGAAAAATTTGTTGTGTTCAGCAAATTGATTTAATCATGCTTTTTTTATCACATATTTTATTTTATAAGCCTGGATGACTTACAAATATCTATTACAAATTAATGAAGCTGTATTCCTAGCTGTCATTGTCACTGTCACATTTGTGGGAAAATACAATACTAAATTAATCAAATTTGATGCCACGAAAATAAAATCGAAACAAATTGTTTACAACTAATCATAATTGTAAAAATTTAGAATATTATGTACTTATACTTTTAGAACTCCACAAAGACAAAGTTACATCATTGGATTAGTTGATGAAATATTTTTGGACGTCAATCTTTCTAGAACCAGGACGATTTGAAATAATATTTAATTTTTCAAATAAATTTTAGTTTGTATTTAAAATAATGGCAATGAGAAAGAGAAGTGGTTCGGGATCTAAAAGACATTTGAAAGAAAAAGTAGTGCAAATATACGAATCTTTCTTCAAAGGGGAAGATTTGACAAGTGATAACCCTACATTTTGGGATGAATTTTTTCTTCTTAAACCTAAAATCCCTCAATTAGAAGCTGAAGTTCAGAAACTGACTGTCGAACAATTAAATAACATGAAAGATAACTTGAATTTACTTGTGACACAATGCATAGAAATGCTAGGGCAAGAACATCATATAAGGTACAATTTTAATGTTACAAAATATTTAAGCGTAAGCATTTATTTGAATAGTTTCAATTTATTAATATGCGCCATAAGCTTACCCCTATTTTATTGCTGTCATACTTTATTTTTTTAATAAGGTTTACATTTCTTGGAAAGAATAAATTTAAAAATTGTTAAATAGTGAAACAATTCTTTAAAGTTATATAAAATATGGAGATAAAAGATATTCATGGTCAAAATAGTAATAGACTTTTGTATATTTTATTTTCCATATTCCAAACTTTAATAATTATAAAAAAGTTTAACTGTTAGGAAACAGTATAAAATGACATTAATATGTAAGATTTTGGAATAATGTTAATTGTTTTTATCACCTTTATGTAAATGCTATAGAGGATACATTTTATTACTGTGTATGACCATCTGTATGTGATTTATAGGCCAACATATATTAATTCATTTAAAAGTGTAGGTGTATAGACAAATAAATTTATTTATCTATTTTTTCATAATAATTCTTTATGATACATGTATATTATTTAATAATCAGTGTAAAATTAATTTAAGAATTAATTAATGAACACTTTAAATAAGTTTTCATATATTTTCAGACTTGTGTATGCTTTGCAAACATTCAGTGCAATTTTGACAACAATATATCAAAGAGCGGCACAGGATTCAAACATAAATATAAAACAGATTTTACTAGGCAATGATAACAGCAAAATGGTAAAACTATTAGAGCATTGTAGTACTTTTATATCAGGTAAATATAAAATGCATAGCATAACATCATTGTGCAAACTGGCAGAATGAATTAATTGTTGGTATAAATAACCTATTAATATTCATGTGAATTAAGTAATAAATTTTGTTTTAATATACAAGCAGATATTAAAAATTTATTTAGTAGTATTGACTAATTGCAAAAGCTGCACCAAATAATTAACAATTTGTTTTAGGTGATGTTCCAGAGAGTTTAAAATCCATGGTATTAAAACTTCTTTTAGTTATAGCAACTGGTGTGGACAATTTAGATGACAACCCTCTAGTAGAACACCTTATGTTGAATTCTTTGTTTGAACCTCTTATACAGTTATTATGTACCTCCTCAGAGAGACAACAACACGGTAGGACTTCATACATCTTATTATTTTGTAACAATTTTAACCAAAAAATAAGCATGATTATTGTATAAATTCTAGTTCAGTGCTTTCTTCCGTAATATATATTAGAAGTGCAGTATTCAGATGTACTAACTATAGTACATATCATACATATTTTTGTGAATTTAATTAAAGTAAGTAATAAGGATAGACTTTTATTAAATATTTTTTACTAACTGTAAAAGCTTTATTATTTACTGGATGGAGGTCACTGTTAGTGGTCTGTATTGTCTAGGTATATATGACTTCTCCTCCTGTCTCTGCTACCTAACAGTAGTGTGCTAAGATTACTTATATCCAGTTTGAAGGGGTTTGGACATAGTAAAATAATGAGAGTCTGTCATCTGGTGTGTACCATCATCTCTAGCTGTAAATTATTATGGGTAGGCATACCATTTATCATTATGAAATATATGATATCTCTCTTGATGATATCTCTCTTTTTAAAATAAATTAATCTAAAAATCTTTTGTCTTATGATATGGCCTTATTATACACATATTTGCTATGTTAGAAAATTAATATAATGAAAATAAAACAATTATCTCAGGCTATGATGTTGTGCTGTTGCTGATGTTTTTGGTTAATTACAAGAAACAAGAATCAGCTAATCCATATGTTGTTAAGCTGTCCATCCTTGATGATGAATTGGCATTAAATGGGTAAGTGGAAGTATATTATTGAACTCGGGTACTTTCATTTTTGATAGTTTCCTTAATGGTAAGGTTTTATCAAAAAGATTCATTATTGTTATCTAAACCTTACACTCTATAAAACTACTGTATACTGGCAGTGATTACATGAAAAACAATATTCTCAAGAAACCATGCATCATTATTTACAGTCTTATTGTTACTTATCTCTTAAAAATTTCACATGTAACAGTAAGCATATTCTAGTTAAACAAAAATTTCAATGCACTTTTGAAAAGGATCAATTTGTGCATCAGATAATCTTTCTTTTTAATATATGATAAACTAACTTCCTTTGCTTTAAAAAAAAGTTTTAAGTTGTCGCTATTTGTTGGTGGAAATCACATTTCTATGAAAGTTGTATTTTACGTGTTGAATTCCTATCGACGTTTTCTTTCACCACAAGCTCAAGTTCAGTGGTGACCAAACCTGCTTCTCTTTCTTATTTTTCTAAGCCTAGCATGTACTATCAAAAATTATTTTAATTAACCTAAATTGATTTAGATATGGCCAGGTTATTACGGCCGCTCTTAATGAATATGTAATGTCTACGTTCGGGGGCGTTCAAGGCAGTGGTAACGGCGGTGGTTGGTTGTCTTCTTTAACAAGCATGGTGGGTGGGATATTTCTCACAAACGATGACACGCAGCCAGTTATTAGAGGACACAGAAGCAGGTATGTTTTTGTTCTAAAAAGTATGATCTCAATAATTAAGATAAATGCTACAATAATTTTTTTTATACTATTACATACATATGCTCGCTTATCAAGCGATAAGGTTCTCAACTCCCGCGAACCCGGAGAACTTTTAAGTCACTTTTTGCGGCAGGTTAGGGCTTACATATATATATTTTTATTGTTTAAAAACTACGGGGTACGTATTATTTGGCAAGCAAATATGCCTAATTATAATAAAAAAGCCTTTTGATATGTTTTTTTTTTATTACACAGTGGTGGAGAAGAAGGTATGCTTTTGGCTCTATACGAAGCGGCTCATCTGAATCGCAATTTCATGACAACTTTGGCACACTCGTCTTCCGCTGCGGCTTCCTCGGCACCACCGTCTCCTCCGGCCACATTGCCTCCTCATCAAGTATTATTTTAATATGATTACAATCACTTTATTGTACATGTAAATAATAAGAACAAATGTGCTGGAATAATACATTCGTTCTAGTTATATCCTATTTAAGCGGATAAAAACAAAGATTCAACAGTAATTAGAAGAGGTGCAAAATCAATCTTGGAGATTTGATCACTTTAAGGCTTTTCCCAAATTTTTAAGTAATATTTATTTCAATTCAGCATAGTTCAATAGTATGAGTTTTTAAATTAACTTTTTGTGGCTTGTTTCCATATTTCAGACCCCTCCAAACTTAGCGCAGATTCAAGCTCTCGATAACGATCAACCAACTAATTTATTAGTCACGTTTTTCCAATATTGGTAAGTGATTTTTTTTCTTATGCAACATAAGTTTCATGGTATTGTGCTCAACATTTTAATACAACACTATATTGTCCTCTTCGCCATGCAACAAAATATTATCCATATTCGACGGTAAAGTGATATGCTCGCTCGTGATAATGTGACTCTGTTTAGGATAACATACACTGCATCGCATTAAGTACGAGACAAAATTTTAAATCCTTAACTTAGGCCTACAATGTTATTAGCGAACGTATACCTTACCCGTCGGGTTAACGGAGTAGCCTTCCTGTCGCTTCGCGAAATAAAAGTTAAATTGCATAATAAATCCCTCTCTTACTTTTGCGTATTTTCAGTTCTATTGTGATGGCAGATACAAAAAGCGAAACTAGCATCAACAAATGTAGTTTATGTTTCATAACCTTAACTTGCATAGTGGAAGAACAGTTCGCGAATTCAATTATGCACGATCAAAATCTGACTTTTAAGGTAATCTAGTAAACCGCATAGTTTTGTTTTATTTATCACAGTAAGTGTTCATTTTTCATTTAAATTTACTGTACAGTAAACGATATTTTTTTGCAGGTTCAGTTGTATCGACTGCCAATGCGACACAGGAAAATAGTTCTAGAAGAACCTCCGTCGCAACCGCTGGCTTCGACATTAATAGGTAGTAATTGTTGCATGTTACTCTTGTATTTAAAGAAACACAAAAAAAAATTCATGTGTATCTATTTTTTACGTTTTATTGAATAGTCTCTTGTTGTAGACCGTCAAACTAGGTACCACCACGGTGCCTATTTCTGCCGTTAAACAGTAGTAGCCTACAAACAACCTTTAACGGCGTCGTAGTTTATATTTTGTATCTCAAGGCAACGAGCATTTTGTGCTGAGGTGTTTGTCGTCCTTACTTAAGGCCCATTGATTTGTAGGAGCCATATAATTTATAAAACATACCAAAATGCTGTACTCAATATGCTATTATTGTAACTAATAATTTTCTTTCGATATTTATCAGATCTCCTTGTGGAATTTATGATGTGCCATCTACTTAAGAAGTTTCCTGGGGAACTTTATTCGTTGTGCGTTGGTGTGCTACTGCGGTTGTTAAGTTATCAGAAACGGAGCCGTGTGCGTTTAACTCGGGACTGGCGCCCCCTTTGGGCAGCGCTCATAGCTCTGTTAAAATTCCTTGTAACCAATGAGACCACGCTTTTAAAAAGGCACAACATCTTCATCATGTCCCAGCAGGTATATTTCTTACCACAAAATAGATTTAATTTCATTAAAGAATAAGTACATAACGCGTATAGGATTTGCAAAATCTGAAAAAAGCAGGAGCCGACTGGCTGCCGTCGTGTGTTCTATATCATCATCACAATCTGAGGCTCTACAGTCGCACCTAAGCTTGGTCTAGTAAATTTCTCCACCTTTTTGTGATAACCAACGAAAAAAGCGCGATAACTTTTTTAATTTGCGAGGGGCTAACATTTACTTCAATTTCACAATGTTAAATATAAAATAAAGATGCAAGCAAGACTTTTGCACGATAGTAAGTGATACTCCTGGCCATAATTATCTGGCGCTAGTTATTACGATACCGTCTTAACTAGCGCCATCCCACTGCACCACATTATGCCCCTTGCTTTGAGACTTTAACTGTTTCGTTACAGCAAGTTATTACAAGTTGAGCTGCAGCAAATTGAAATAGTATTGTTGCATATTACTGTTTGGCAGCAGAAATAAAAGCTGCAGTAGTAACGACAAGGTCTTCGGCCGAAGAGATCTGCCATGAGTAAAAATATCAATAATATAAAAAATATATTTATTTGTCACCACAAACAAAAACAATAATGATATACAAAAGTAATTTAAATAATTTATTTGTCGAAGGTTGTAAACATCTTCAATCTGTTCATAACATTCGGCGACACGTTTTTGCCGACGCCTGCCTCGTACGATCAACTGTATTATGAATTGATCCGTATGCATCAGGTCTTTAACAATCTTTTTTTTATGGGTAAGTATTTTTTTCAAAAGTTTTACTTTTAAATGTATTGACGCAGAAACGGACAACGATATCATTATGGCGTGAATTAATAAACTGATAAAGAAAAAATTTAGAATCGCAATTACCAAAACTTCATCATCAGTCAGTACACAATCTTGTCGTTACTAATTTCTTACATTCCACTTGTTCGAAGTATGCGTTTGTACATTCCTAGCTACATCAATATAGCTCGAACAGCTCTTGGTATCCTCTTTATTACACCAAGTCTTAAATTTAACAAATTGTTTGTTAACATAAAGCCTTACGCTACTCAACTGGTGATGGTGAATATAAAGCGGAAGCCCTGCGGCTGGCTAACTGCCTAGTCAACGTGCGTGCCATCATACAGCATTTCTCTCCCAAAATTGAAGCTTGGCTCAACTCTCAAAGTCTCTCCACGCCTACCGAAGATCAGGTAAATGTTGCAAATACTTATTGACTTTTATTCTTGTTTTTGGAAGGGTTTGAAAAGCTATGTGTGATTTCGTCTCACTAAAATATCTCGCACTTCGTCTTAGCACGTCTCTAGGGAGGACTAATCTCTCCTTACAACTCGCCGTGATATCGCAAGCACGAGACCATTTGCCTGCCCCCTCGTGCTCTCTTGGCTAGTGATATGAGTCCCATCTCTCGAAAGCCCGTGAAACTGAATTTGCGAACAATAATTCAGAAGTATTAATATCACTTTTCAGATCCTCGATGTCGTACGCAAAAACTATGATAGTCTAATACTAAAGCTTCAAGAGGGCTTAGAAGCTTATGAAAGGTATACAGAAAAAGAATATAGAGCGCTTTTAATTAAATTAGTGCGTTCAGCGGTAAGCAGCGCGCGCGCATCGAGCGACGCAGCCGCGCTGCATCGACACACTGCGGCGCTGCTCTCACACTACACTACTGTCGCGTAAACCGCACCTTGCAAACACAAATCAATGTATAACATGTTACGACACTTATTATTTATTCAATGATATCAATGGCGGATACAATCGCAACCTGGACTATATGAATAACAAACAAAATTAAGATTTTTAATTTATTCATTTTGTTGTTATTTGCCGCCAGATAGAGTTGTAACTTACGATGTATTATACCTTTAAAACAATTTTTATGACACTCATTGCGATTTGTATTGTTCCCAAATATCGAAAATATTTTTGTAGTTTCTGCTACCGAACACTGTCTATATGTACCACTGCAATACTTGTTTCTGGCGCCAAGCACTAATGTGTAAACAATTCTCTCCTAGTTTGAAGAACGTTGTAACTAGTTATTTTACAAGAGTAACATTAACATCAAGGTGACGAGCACAATGTACTACAACGTATTTTCTTCTATCTTTCTATATCTACAGTTAGTGTTATGGTTGGACAGGTCACTTAACGTCAGATGAACGATCTGCATGTCTCATCGCATTGTAGGATAATTAAACAAAACGATGAATTATATTTACTTACGTAAAATAAAAGAAATAGTTGTCTATAACATTATGTATATAGTAAAGGTTTCTTTTTGAGATGTGTATTATGGTCTTGTTTTGTATCATCGTTATTGTCTTCTCAACCAATGGATACTGTATCTATTCTATTTATTTATTCCACACAAGATGTCTCTTCGCCAGTGATTTCAATAGTTGCAGCCCATTTTAAACCGTAACAAAGTAGTATTAGCACACTACTATAGTAGGCAACAGAAATAGAAGCTTATATTATTTTAATATGTATTTATTTATAATCGAATCAAAGTTACTAGGTGTAGGTATTAGTTGTAATTTTTTATGGTAAATCGAGAAAAAACTATTTAAACTGAACCATTTTTTAAAGTCTGATTTCAGATTTCTGATTTCATTTCAGTCTGATTTAAAGATTATTAAGTATTACGAAGAGTAATAAGTTTATAATGAAACATGTATAACTAATTAGAATTACGAAGTCATTATGACTTTTAAATTTAATTTGTGTTCTATTATTTCAAAAAACCCATATTGATTGTTAATAAATACAACATTTTATTACTTTTATTTTATTCGTCAAAGCAACGGGACAAGCAGGATGTTTGGCTGATGATAAAAGATAGCACTAGTTAGGGTGATATACATTGGAAACTGTTACAATTTTTTTAATATCAATAAGATGATAGATAGAGAGAGATGAGACTTCTCTTAACTATTGTAATGGTAAATATTACCAAGTCGGTTATTATCTATTATAATTTTATCAATATTAATATGTATTTGTTAGCTAAAATTAGTGTCATTTTTCTTTTTATGACCAAAATAAATTTAAAACTTTTATTACACCGGCAAATTGATTACAAAATTTAATAGTATATAAAAAATTCCTTCTTGCATTTATACTCTTAACTGTGTAAATAATTATTGTGGCTAACTCGATAACTATTTATTTCCACCCCAATTTAATTGTACAGAACTTTTTTTTAAAATAAATCTTGAAAATTTGTGCAAGAAAGCTTTTTGAAGTTTATAAATAAGGTAGCAAGCATTAAAACCGGTGCTGCGGAAATATCACTATTCTATGTCACTATAAACAGCTGAACATACCCCTCCCATATTGATTACCTTTTTTAAAATTTACCACATCTGTACACTTAACTAGGTAAATACAGAAGAGTCATGAGTTAGACGGCATCTCTTTATTAATAATGAATGTGTGGTATATCAATATGCAGCTAGCCAACATGATGGATAAAGAGCCTTAAATCTCATAATGGGAAGTCTGACCTTAAAAAGCGTGTTAAATTATTTTTATGTATAGCATACTATAATTTTTAAATTGGCTATAAAACAGATTGAATGAGTAGATTTTTCTTTAATATTTATCCATTATTTTGAAGACAATATTTTTAACATT
>DWLS01004045.1:0-14607 GCA_018246255.1 Pachliopta kotzebuea | reverse complement strand
GAGTCCCACACAGTCCCTTCCGCCACCCCCGTGGCGGGAGGGCAGTGCGTAGGCATTTTCCCCCCACAAAAAAAAAAGGTACCAATGCCGCTCTTGTTGCAGCTGACAAATAATAATATACAAATGTAACTGTGTTCCGGTTTGAAGGGTGTTGTTTGTTAGTGAAATTACCGAGATAACAAAACCTCTAATAAAAAAAGTCGAATGTCTTGTCTGAAGTCTTCCATTTAGGTAGAGAGGTAAATATTTTTAGAAGTACTCACGGAGATCTATTCCTCAAAAGATGCACATGGTATGATCTTAGATCTACAAACTAATAGACAATATATTTATATTCATAATCTTCTAATAGGTCTTTACTTCTAACTTACTTAATTTTTAGCCATGGAAACGATGCAACTTATTTCTATGACCATCTTGAAAAACTACCTATATATAAGGTTTTTTAAGTAAATTTTGCATTGTTACCGATGTTTCATAAATAAAATGAATAGCTATAACAAACTTAACGATCAAACAGAGTGCTTTTATTCTTTTCAAATAGTTTGGCCGACATGGTAAGTCGAAGCCGGTCGATCGCCATTGGACCAATTGAAGGTTAAATTATAATTTAGAGCTGAAGTCTGTTTAATAATTTATAAAACATAAAATTTTTATATAAGTGTAAATAGACGGACCACTATTGAAATCACATCATTTTTAACGATCTCTATAAAGTGGCCCAACGTTCTAGTAATGCGGAGAACGTAAGGCTGAACGGAGATCTTTGATGGAAGTCTATGTCTAGCAGTGGACGTCAATTCGCTGATGACGATGATGGTTATTTTTTATTAGTGGCTTAGCTTCTTTTCGACGACGAATTATTTTCGCAATAAATGCAGGACAACCCCTATGAGATTAAATTACTTTATCGGAGATAAATTATTAAAAAAATATTTTAAATTCATTTAACTATGATAGATTACATTGCTCTCTTTTACTTAATAACGAGAGTGAAAAGTGGTGTAAAGGGAACCCCTATATGTGAACCAAGCCAACCTTACGTGTTCATGGTGCATTCTGCTAATCAATAAACGAGGCACTGGCTCCCCATCAACTCGCATTGGGCCAACATGGAGGGAGACTGCCCAAATCCCCATTATTAAAAAATGTGTTGTTAAAAACTATTTGAAAGTCGGATACTTATGCAGACATTTTCTTCATAATACCTATTAAATAACTATTTGGTTAGTTTGTGACATATACTTTATATAAAACATGAGGGTAATATCGGTTATTAGAACATTGAAATTTATGAAATATAATATATATTTAAAATCATCAAAAGACATTACATTACGTGATATGTATTATGAAATAAATAACTTAGTGTTGTTTACCAAATTCCTAGCTTTATTCACGTCAAGTTATGAAAAGTAAATATGAGGCCAATGTTATACGAGCTATTCATGTAAGGGTATCCATAAACATGCAATTCCAGCAATTTGTTTGGGCTCGTGCCACTTGCTCGCCTTAAACACGTTATGAATACAAATTCACAAACTATATGAGCGTGTACTCTTTTAATTCATTAGTACACTAGTTATTTTTTCTAAACAGCAACATTTTCTTCTATTAAATGAATTTTTTGAATATTATAAAATAGGCCTTAAATATATTTGAAGGGTTCATTTAAAACAATAGATATTGAAATGTATAAATGTATTATAAAGAATAATACAAAAACAAATTGTAGACCGCTAGTTAAAAAAATAAATTGCCAACGGCTAGAAATTGTAAATTGAAACAAAATAAAAAAAAAAACATCACAAGTTGCCAAACGCTATAGAAAGCTCTATAAAGTTTATGAAGCAATTAATTCCAAAGTAACGTTTTTGTTGAATTCTCTAATTTTTGATATAAGTAATGAGAAACTAATCTTGCTCTTCAACGGAATAATCATTGTGGGTTCAATCCTGAGGTCATCCTCTTCGAATTCCTCGGTGACATTTTCATCGCTTTCTACCGACTTTCGTTTCCTCACTAATGACACTCCTCTTGGATTGCTGTGTTCTATAATTTAATTAAAAAATAGTAAAGGTATAAATATTGTAATACTCTTGTAGGTTGCAATAGCAATTTTAAAACCAAAAGATTATGTAAAAAATCTACTCAACATCCATTTACTATCAAATAAGGAGTTTTTTGATGATTAACACCACTACTTCATCATCGTCACCATCGGCCAATAAACGATCTGTGCTTGACATGGTAACAAAAATTCATGCGGTGTTTTATTTAGCAAGTTAAAAATATTACCGTAAAGTTTTTTCACTTTGAAGTCCACAAAGCAATAATTGTATCCCAGGCCTATACCTAGCGACAGCATGCCTACAGTTGTAAACATTATGTAACAGACAATTATTGTAAGGGCAAGGGATGTGCCAAATCTGAAAGATTAACCAGCATGATCAACATAGGAACATGAGTATAACTCGATGTTAATAACAACGGACTTATTGGCCTTGGCTACTTGAAAATCATAACTCACCTTTCAAACATGTAAATGAAGCTGGCTATACTTAGCCCCTCCGATGAGCAACCACAGCCCATGGTTAATTGATAATTTTGTTGCTATCAAGAAAATAGTTCAGCAACCGTGAAATCACAAAATTTTTATAGAATTAATATTGACGTAATCAAATTAGAAAATAGAAGTTAATTATGGTACGTTTCAAAGAGTTTTTATGTACATTTTTTTAATCGACGAGACGACGAAACTCACCTCATGGTAAGTAATACGCTTGCCCATTGCAAGGTGGCGATGGTTAAGATGGTATACACGGTACCCCATTACACTCGTCGCTTTGACACTTAGTGTTAAGTCTAACTGCATATACCTGCATATGAAGCGGAATACAGTAATGTTTGCAGAGTACTGTTTGTCGGCTGCAATAGGAGTTACTGTGGTACCAACATAGACGGTCTCCAACAACAAAGTCCTACCAACACATCAATAATATACGTACATTTTCATTAAATCTAAGAAACCGCGTTTAATATTTGGAAAGAAAAAAAATTATTGTAAATTATGTATGAATTATTTGTAGAATAGATTTCTATGCAATATAATGGTTTAGTCGTCATGTTAAGGTAAGAATAGCTGATGACAGGGGAATAGTTTCTCCAATTGATCGCCAAACTTCAGTTTGAAGAAAGCACTTCACGATGATGAAGTAACAAAGTTGGCATAGAAAATAACGAATTATCAACAAATATAATACAAAAATACGTTAAAAACTTCATTTCGTTATACGTTTCTATATTTCTTTAAGTTTTCAAATCGTAAGACAACGTTCTCACTAAAAAAAAACAATGTAAACATGAATGTCAGTCCAGCTTTTTGATGATGATGATTTCGTGATTCCATGTTAGTCGTTTGAAACACATCATAGTTGCTATGCTCAGTAATTTTACTAGATACACTTTTAGGAACCTCTCTGTGTTAATCTTGGGATATGTTATTAAAAGCACAAGATTATTTTAGTTATTATTTATATCTGTAACTCAGCTTCTTATCTTTTTACTTATTCTTATTTAGACGGTATTCCTCTGGCGATCGTGACCATCTCCATTTATATCTTTAGTCTTCACTATGTTTCGACGTCTAGTCCTTTGTTTATAAAGATAAATAGAAGCATGATAAATTTGATAACGTTTTCATTATTTTTTTAATGTCTTTAGATATTGAAATCTGTTCAAAATTGCTTACACTGTCTTTTTGTAAAACATTTGAAAACATGTGTTAAGTTAAGTTTTATACACTAGTTTATCAAACGTTGCTTACGTAAGTATAAATCAGTAGTTCTTCGTTTAACCTCCGGCGTTCACCGGCATTGTCCATTAATGTAAATCAGTTGGTTAATCATTTAGAGTGCTGTTGTAAAATTCCCCATCACCAATCATTGGCTGCAGACTTAACTAATATCTTCTGACTTAACGAAGAGCTGCATTAACTCAATTGATGTTCTGAGGATATTTGTGAGCTGCTAAGTTGTTTACGCAGTGTGTCTGAGAAATCTCTGATTGGCTTCCATGTTTACTATTCAAGGCACAACTCCATTTGCAATCAGTTAGATTAGCTCCTTCGATTGCTTTCTAAGTTCCCCTAACAAAGTTTTGTTCATTTGAACGTGATAACTTTTTTATATACTATAATACAAGGTATACGTATGCAGGAGGTATAGCCAAAAATCGGGCTAAGTGGTGGACTTTCACAGGTTATTGTTGTTGATGATGATGATGATGATATAATATAATTATTACGGAAATTACCTAAGACTTTGTTGATACATAACATGGAAGAACAATTTTCAGTTGTAAAATTAAAATAAATTCACAAAAATTAAATAAATCTACATTCAAAATAAGGTTAGTCCAATAAAATAACTTTTATGAAGATAACAAAACATAAAATGGTATTAAGTGGAGTACTTACAAATGGTAATATTGCTTAATAGCAACATTTCAAGAACGTTTTATTACTTTAAAAGGTTTTTGTTGAAAATTGGAGTGTTTTGCATAATTTTCTCCTTTTCGTAAATCATTGCTAATATTAATGGACACTAGATGAAGATTTATATCGAAGTACTGCTTAAGTACTTTTATTTTGATTTTGCTTTAGTTAGTAGTTGTTGCAGAATTTATTTATTTATTTATTTTACGCACAAGAAAACAGAATCATGTCTACATATACATTGGCGATAAGGCCGCCCTTGCACAATTAGATTATAAGTTTAGTAATTTAAGTTTAATCGCCGTATCATTATTTTTTTGGGAATAATAAAGAGTTTATCTATCTGTCTATCTACATTGATGAGAGAAAAGTATAAAGAGAGGTTAACCCTAAAAGAGTTTTCTTCCAGCAGACCTGTGAAGAAAGTAAATTAATGTAAAGTGTAATGTTAAAGTACAGTATATTTTATTTTGTCTTTTTATATACCACTGAGATTGCAAATAAGCTTACGGTCTGCCTGATGGTAACAGTTGATGGTTCTTAGAAGAAAATGTCTCTGAAACCGGAGTGTATGTGACCATACAATTCTAGAGTGAACTAGTGAAGAGTTATCTCTCTGTCGATGACAGACGATGTGACGGTGAAATGAAGCCGTGAGTATAATATCGAAAAGAACTTCAGAACACATCCCATTATACATACAATAGAAAACGCACAAAGCAGCGATATCCCATCAAAGGTTCAGGTCTTGGAGACCGTCCGCAAATTTGGCATAAAGTCGACTATAAATAATAACTTAAATCCGTTGAAACAATCATTTCATGTATTGAAAATGATTTTTTTACACAATTTGTAATTGAAAAATGCTTAAAATACATAATAATCTACAGAAAAGAATATTTTTTCTCTTTGACTAGTACATAACTTGTTTGTTGTTGTTATTTTTTTTAAAGAACATTAATGTAAGGTTTTATGTTTTTATTTCTAGGTTATAAATATAGAAGATGTTATGGAGCGCGGCTGCTGCGGTGAGGTGACGAATTCAAAGAAAATGGAATTGTTCGAAACCGAATCTTGGAACGGATAAGTCTGAGGCGAGGCAGAGGGCAGAAGCAGATAAAAACTAATATGGAGATGAACGGGACGGAAGTGCGGGGAGAGGAAGCGGCAATAGCGCTGGCGTTGAGCGTGGCCGTCACCGTCATCTCCGCCATCGGATTGCTGCTCAACGCTTATATTTTATTTATCATTGTTATAACTAAACAGGTAAGGTTAAATACCAACCAAAATCCTATTACTATCATCAAGTAAATAGTAAACTTACCAACGTTATAAGATATTAAACTAAAGAGCACATTAGGATTTCAATTTCATAAAGCAAGGCACTGGTGGGTAGGTCTGTGTTGACGGACACCATCTAGGTAGTTACCACCGCAGCTCCTATTTCTACCGCCAAATAGTAATGTGCAAATTTTACTGCGTTCCGATTTGTAAGGTGCTGTAAACTAATGAAATTACAAGGGTGATGAGACATAACAATTGCTCTTAAGGCGACGAATGAAATGTGGTGCTGTGTATACCAACTTAGCCTTCGCCACGTTGTTATGGGCAAGAGTATCACATCAGGTGAACACTTTACTCGTTTTGTCGGTCTATTGAAAAAAGGAAATGTTTCTCAAGTTACCACTTCAACAACTTGTTCACCTGTCGCTTTTTATTGAATATGGCTAGTCTTGGTGTAGTTTTAATCTATGTCTTGTGAGGACTTTGCAAAAAAGTTACAGTAAATGCTCAAAATTCCTTTTAAAATGCATTCGAGGAATAAACATCTAGAAACTTGAAGAACTCTTAACAACAGTAAATACTGATGATTAAAAAAGTTTCCTGCTTACCGCAACAAAATTACACTGTGGTCACTTTTGTAATTACTGAGACGTATAATTAATTTTTGCCTTTTATTTGTACTTATTATATTTTATAAAGAGACGAGAGTTATAAATTTCATTCCATTTATTCCATCGGTACTTATTGCAAAAAGTTATTAGCTTTATTTTTGTTCTTATATTCGAGTTGTAGTTAACTACAAAAAAAATCATGAATGCAAAGATAATATCCTCGAAATTATGATTCAGAGTAAAAAATATTTTCACTAATATTCATTAATGATATTAATTTTTATTACAAGAAAAGATTTCATCATATTAGCCTAGTGATGATTACTGAATAGAGGTTTCTCTAATCATTCTGCTGATCCACCGGTCCAATGGCACTAACATCTAATGATACTTCTTGATCTTCATCTGGTGGTCACTCCATTGCAGATGGTCATCCCACGCTATGCTTGTATATTTATCATATTCTATAAATCAATAATCTTTAAGAGAAGATAACAAAGTGCATTGTGACTTAATATTATAATTCAAGAATTATTATAATCCAAGAAATATTCTAATATCTCGATACGATATTGTCTTTTTTATTGTCTCAGGTTGAATCTTCAAGAGATACCTTGTTTCTGAAGGGAAGCCAGAATAATATGGGATTTATACCCACTAAAACCTCCTCAGTGCATTGCGTAAGCTCTCGAGATCTCTTACATAACTCAACTCACTAATATATCTCTCCATTGCTGCTAAGGACATCCCAGGGAGAGCTATTACCCTCTCCAAAACCCATAGTATGCTATGACAAAATACGAGACCGCTTCGTACTTCTCGTCGCCCTGAACTCACTTAACGGACAGTGAGGACCTCACCTCAAAGCCCGCGAACCCGAAAAACCCTTTTAGTCGCATTCTACGACAGGCAGGGCTTACCTTAGTCCTATTCTTGATAGCCTGTAATTACAGTGCTAAAGATATGTTATTGTCTTATTACATAGATAAATAATTATCAGTGCGACGAGCGTAACAGATGATTTCCGTTTTAAATGAATTCCGCAGCGTACAAAGCGGTAGGTGTGTATACAGCATTGAATAAACCAACAATGTACAAAGGTGGCAATTGTTCGCTCGAATATCACGTGAAATTGCTGATGTGTTTTCAGCAAACTTTTGCGATTAATTTATATCTCTAATTATATATCATCATGGTTATCAACAGCCTTCCCGGACTTCGAGTCGGCATATCGCGTCCTTCGGCAGTTGGAGCTGAACACGTGTCTGGTCCATATGCTCACTGGGCACGGGGGATTCTCCGAATACTTGCACCGCTTCAAGTATAAGGAGAGTCCCTCGTGCTTCTGTGACGCAGCGGAGGACCAGACCGTCGTGCACGTATTGACTTCCTGTCCCTTATTTTCCGGAAAAAGAGTAGGCGCCGAGATTGAGCTCGGAAAGAGAATCAGTGTAGGTAGCATCGCCTCTCTGATGAGTGATGACAAGTGTCGCCTCATCTTTATTAAGTTTGCGAAAGAAATCGTACAGAGAGTGATAAACTCAAATAAAACTGAAACTATAGCTCAGAACTAAAGCTGTAAAAATAGAAATACAAACAATGTAAAATTTAATTTAACAATTATTAGAGCAAATGTAAATAGATAAGCAAACAAGAAAGTATGTAAATAAAATTAAATAAAGAAATGTGCAAGAAATAGGATAAAAATTGTAAAGATGAGGCGGTTTTTGGTATGAGAGGCGATGCATGGAAGAGAAAGAAAAGAATGGAAGAAAGATATTGTAAAGTGAAAGGAAGAAATTTGGGAAAGTTGGGAATAATAAAGAAGGAAATAAAAATAAATAAGAAACCCACAGACCCTTACCCAAAACACGAAGGGGAACGAGTAAAAAAAAAACATAAGGACAGCGTATCGCCGTGCGCCTTGTCGTCTGGTACTGGAAAAGTGAATCATGCAAATGAGTACTAAACTATTCTAGGCAAGAAAGCTAAAGCGCCTTATTTAGACTCCATTATCATTAAACATACAATATTTTAATCAACTGACTAGTGAATATCTATTGATGATGACGACATGGAAATTTTCTGAGAATAATCATTAATCGGTTTTATAGAGTAGTCTCTTTGCAGCCCGCATCAGCGTCGTCTGTACTTCTCATGCATTTGGGTGCGGTTGGTGCTTTGGCGAGTGGCGCGGCTTTGTGCGGCGGCGGCGGCGCGTGCGCATGCGGCGCACTGCTCCACGCTCTCCATCCGTTACAGCTGTGGACCGTGTGCGGCCTTCACGCCGATAGGGCCGCCGCCATAGCTGCGCCGCTTCACTACGCCGCTATAGTTTCAGCGAGAAAGGTAAGGTATCACAACTCGTACTAACTAATGGAAAAATTAAATTCTTAAATTTTTAAAAATTCACATTTTAATATTCTGGAAAAAAATACTGTGTAAAATTTTTAAAGACCTTTCTTCGTGCTAACATTTTATATTCTGTTATTATATTCTACTATATTTAGCTCTTCTATTTTATATAACATGTATAACATCTCATGTAAATAATATTTATCCTAAAGTATTTAGTTTTTTAATTATTTTAATCCTTTTGCAGGTACTAATTTGTCTCGTTGGAGGGTGGATGGCTACCGCTGCTTTATTAGCACCCTTAGCAGCAGCCCAACCACCATTAACGTACAGCATGGGTCTTGGTTTATGCACCCCTGACTGCAGCGCTGGACCTTCGGCTCTAGGATTCTGTATCCTGTACGCCATCTTGACGTTGTTATTGCCCACCGCACTAGTTCTGATCTGCAGTTTAAAAATCCTACGCATTGCTCGCTACCACCGACACCGGATTGCCGCAGCGATTTATGAAGTGACATTGTCGGCGCAAGTGACGGTGACTCATCAACGTAATCCTTTTTCACCACCACCTCCGCCACGACGGCGGGCATTGTCTGCTATTCTCCAACCTCTTGGTTCCTTAGCCTTACTTTACTTCCCTTATTACTGCATTTTGATATGGCCGGCCATTGGCATTCCTCCTCAGCCGTTAGCAGCTTTATCGGCAACGCTCCTCGCCGCAGCTCCCCCCGTCAATGGTGTCCTATATGGCATCCGCAGCAGAGCCCTCAGAGAATCCTTACGGAATTATAGAAGGAAACGAATGACAAAAAGTGAGGTGACACAAGAGATACAGGCCCGGACGCCCAGTGCTTGTGGTTCTAGAAGACCGTCGCTCTCCGCTGGCTCAGGATGTATAAGACCGCCAACAACAAGGAGATTATCGGACGCAGCAGTAATGGGATCACGGGGCGCCGAACGGCCAGCGCAGCGAGCGGCTTCGTGTAACATGCTGCAAGATTCACAGGAAGAGGAATATTCACGGCCTAGAACATCTGCTATACCATTGATTCGGGCACCTCCTCATGTCGTGCTGGGTCGGGCTTTGGGTCTGGAAGAAGGAATCAGCAGAGATCGTCGACGCCGTCAATCGCCCCGCATTACCGTCACCCGCGCGATGTCCGACGAGAGCGACTCGCCGACGCGCCGTCCGCTCTGCCGCCAGCACTCGCGCTCCAGCGGGGCTCTGTTAGGCACTATAACATATTCACGGGCGCTTACCGAGAACATCAAACTCGACAATCCAGCAGAGGAACAATACTTGCTCTCTTGGCCTCAGAACGCTCATGTTAAACATGAAATTTTATAAAACGGGTATATATTAAATTTAAGTATCGCTTTTAGATATTATGCGTATAAAGACAATAAACGCGCGTACGGTTTGATGTCGAGTTTAATTTGATATATTTAATATTATTATTCGTTTAAATTTAAAACTATTATAAATACTCGACATTTTCTACCAAACTGTGTGACCAAATATTAAAAATATCCTATCTCTATTTTCTATCGTTGTAGACTTAATAATTTATCTTACAGGGTTCCTCCATATCGTTAGCTTTACTTACTGAAGTATTACTTTAAAGTATACTCCTAAACAAACTATCTGAAATATTCCATAGTTTTTAAGAGCGATTTAATGAGATTATTTTATAAATATATTTTTATGTTATATAATTTTCTTACAAGAATAATTAAATAGACAAAATTTTATTAAAAAATGTGTAAGTAAATTAAAGAACGTTGTTGAAGTATATTGCACCGAACTAGTCAATGAATATACCTATAAAATAAGTTTCTATTAAATATGCAATGCTTTTATTATACATCGCCGCCGTCCAGATCGTGGAAATATCTACTTTCACTTCAATCCTCATGCTGATAATATAACATAAAATATATAATTTACATTTATAATATTATCAAATTATTTCATATTAGAATTGCGTTACATTGATGTAAGATACTGATGAAACATAAGTTTGTTTGTTTCCTCTTACAAGTTGCTTCTTACTGTAGTTAAATGAGTGTGAAATGAGAAATACTGTTGACAGTTTACTGTTAAACAGTTTAATATATGAAGACTTTGTTAAAGTTAGTTTAACTTAGTGGGCATAAGTTTTCACGATCGTATTTCGGTGACATTCCAATATCGATGTATTATAAAATGTTTGAAGCGTAGCCTTTTATTGATATTAAGATGCCTAATTATCGCAAAGTTTTAGTGTCTTGTGAAATGGATAAATGTTAAATATAAGTAGAGATCGCTTTATTTATGAATAACAATGAGTATGTTGAAAATAAAATCAACTTAAAAGATCATTTATTGTCGTTAACAATAGGAAATATCTATAAACATATAAATGCGTGATAGTTTAAAATAGATATATTTTGATTGATTCGTAGTAAATCTCATCGAGTACTTCACTATGTATATTTACAGTCTGCCTACTATATTATTTAAATCTCATAATGTGTCATAGGTAAATAAATATTATAGTTTTGTTCAAGAAATATCATTTTTAATAAAGTTGTTAATCTAGTCAAAAAGCTGTTGTCTATGATATACGTGTTATTTTGATTAAAAGTTTAAGGATTTAATAAATTATCTAAAACCATAAGTTTTATTTATTTTTATAAACTATCTATTTATTTGTTATGGCAATTGGATATTGAACGTTTCTTTAATATAAATTACTAGCTATTAAATGGAATAATAATTTTTTTGCCTCTTTTCTTGCTTCTGTGTTTATGTTTCTATCTTGCTTTCTTTATTTTCCTGTGATTATATTTAGTTTTAATTATCTTTAATACCTCGCTTAATTTAAGTATTTCGTTATTTTAATAAAGTCATAATAAATTATGAAAATTTTATATGATTTTTTATATGGTAACTCTGCTTACTAGACCATAACATAAAGTTTTTTTATTTGTTTTTTAAATAGTAAATGCTGGGGTCAAAATAAAAGCATCACTCTCACAAGAAAAACCTTTCCACGCACTTTAACCAAAACATGACTTTAAGGCCCTTATGTTAGATACAGCTATATATTTTGACCCCAGCGTTTGTTATAAAAAAAATTGTGAAGAAAATTTACGTCAGGACCATTTTATTATTGTCACGTCTGTGAAAGGACGTGAGTCAAATAAAAACTAGAGTTTTTTTCATTTTATTATGTTCGACCCCTAATTCATCTATTCAAATAAAACTCAAAATTATTTTTAATCTGTAACGTGTCATAAAAGTACAATCCAATCAAACTACAACTATTTAGGTTTGTTTAATTTTGAAATCACAACTTATATTTGATATTTGCAATCGATACCTTTGAAGTTAGTTTTAACTAAATTAACCAAGCGACTGTTACGAATTGGTTTGTGTAGTAAAAAACAACAGTAAAATCTCATCAAACAATTGGCGAGTACGTTTCACAATCATCGGTGTCTATTGTACTGTACCTTTGATGTTCTTACCATTTATTGCTCTGCCGATTTAACTACCTGAATTATAGTCTTATATAACGTAAAAAAAACTTCAAAACCATTCACGTTACACTTTATAAATTGAATTCATAATTGTTAATATAAAAGCAAATTACTTTTTTTTGATGAGCCGACGATATAAGTAAGTTGTTCACCTGATGGTAAATACTCGTACTTTAGCACATAAGGTATTTAATATTACATACACAACACCACATTGCCGTCATTGCCTGGGCATCTAAAGAGTTGTCAAGTTACCCCAGTAATTTCAATAGCTACAACAAATACTCTTCATATCGGAACACAGTACTTTTACTAAACGGTCTTCAGCAACAGAGACCTACCACCAGTAAAAATTTTGTAGTTGTTTGCATTATCGTTGGCTACAGTAATATCAAATAAGCCATTTGCGTAATTTGGTTTCCGTTTAGTTTCGTTTAAAACCTCGTGCGGCACTTAAAAGCCACTTGCAGTAATTGAAGTTATTTCCTTTTAACTTAGGCAAGTCTATATACAACGAACACCACTTTCAAACTATTTCGGATTAGTGTTATGTTAGTGCTTTTAAACTTTATATAATAAAAATTAAAACGAATTACTGTACTTATGTAAATATATATGTACATAAATACGCAAGTATTTCTCTTCTGTGTATACATGTGTTTATGTACATGTAAATAAGTAAATATACGTGTATATTTTTATATATATATGTATATATACCTAAATAATTGTTCTGTTTAATTATAGGCCAAAATTTTTAAAATTTAATGGAATTAAAATTAACTACAAATATATTAAAAAAAAGATCCCATTTCCAAAGTTTTCATTATATCCGTGTTTTAATGATTTTTTATTATTCCTTGTCTAAAAGAACATGTTACATTACATTTCGGTAAATTTAATATATATTTTTATACAAAGGATGAAAGGAATAGGACATTAACCTGATGACAAGTGAGATGCCTGTTTTTAACAAGACCTAGTAGTTTTATGAAATTCTTGTATGTTTTATAAATTAAAATTTGTATTGTAGCTGTGGTATCTGTCTAAATTGCCTCTACTAACAGAATAACTCGTGGTCCATTATTATTGAAATAAAGTATTACTAACTTTCTAGTCTTCTTATAGTATTAAGTGATTTTTGACGCTGTATTCTGTTTTTGCATAAATCATTAGAGAATATTGTGGGGCTCGACCTTGACGTACTAACATAAACCGAACAATAGTAATTTGACATTGACATGGAACCAATTCCCGTGATGAAATATGTATAAACAACGGGACCTTCTACTCGTTACCGTCACGCCACCGGAAAGTATCGAAAATTTTACTGCAAATTTAAGAACCGCTAAAACATTCCCATATTGTAAATCTTAGTTAATTTAAGAAATAAAATTCAAGTGCTTTTGTTACGTCACTGAAAAACCTTATCTAGAAGGTTTTTGAAATGCCTTTTTCAAGAGAAATATATACTGTCAAAGATATAATAGTGTAGTTGCCTCCGGATTAACTCAAATATAATTCTTATAGTTTAACATGTATTTTGCAGAATTTCCTATGTAATTAGTATTTGAAAGACGCAACTTATGACTCCCGAGTCTTCGGATATAGTTAAACTATAGCAGTTCTACATTAAGTCAAACTTATCTAGTCTTTAAGATGACCGACCTCAATCTGTCAGCACGTCACTGTTAAGTTACTTTTGGCTCTTTGAGATTTAAAGCTTCATTTAAAGCTTCTTTATATATAGTATGCGGTTGTAAAACAATGAAATATATAACACTTTTAGAGTGTTATCATATAGGCTATTACATATTTTACGAGGTGCTCATTTAATATTTACAATTGAAAAACTACATGCTTGATTTTGTCTAGGTAAAAACCTTTATTAGGTAAATGTCAAAGTACAAAATCACTGTAAGAAATAAATAACAAATAAAATAAAGTATAACATATTTAGAACACACGTACAAAAATACAGACACGTTTGTTATTACAGTAAGACTAAAAAATAACATAGGCTTTCCCAAAATACGCCCTGCTTATTTGTGATTTATGAACGAGATGCTTATAGGAGAACTATGTGTAAGGTAACGAACATAAAGTTCACGTAAAGTTAAGTGTATAATCTAATTGTTAAGATTAATAAAAATAATGATAAGGCTATAAGCATAGATCCTTTCACTTATTAGATAAAACCTATGCTTAAATGTAACATGAAAAACTAAGTAATAGCTAATTATTATTCCTTGTAGTATTTAACAGAAACTTGAATCACATCAAAATATTTATTACAAAGATATACATATTATAAGTTATAATATATATATATAATAT
>DWLS01004044.1:0-14614 GCA_018246255.1 Pachliopta kotzebuea | reverse complement strand
TATATATATAATTTCTAGCTCGCGGAGTCCGAATCCGCGAGCGCAGGGTCCGATGAAGCTTTCACGGCCATAATAGTAGCCGAAAGCATCGATATCACCCAAAAAAAAAAAAAAAAACAACACCACATGGTCGTGAATTGTTCGTGTATAAGTTTGTAACTATTTAGTAGAGTAAATAGACAAGGAAAATTATATTTTTAAAAAGTGGATTAATCCACATAGTCTTCTAGGCAACCAAACAATAATTTATCAGTATTTATTCTTAATATCTTAAGCATGAAGTTTATATGAATATATAGTTTTTTTCATTCAGTTTCGTTGTATCTCGATCACCAAATGAAGCTGTTAAGTGGTATCTTAGATACGTCGCTTATTGACATCGTATCAAATTACCGACTCCATCTTACTTAACAGATAATATATACGTCACAAATAGTATAGATCGGTATACGTTATATGGTTTCTAATCCAATAATATTAGTTATTAATAGATTAGTTTTTATGTAGTTTGCTTATGCTGTAGCTGTCCACTGCCAGGCAGCGTATCGTTAAAAAAAAGTATTATTTCTTATGATATTAATCTATTGTGCCTTTTTTTATTTTATCTTTTCGTCCTGTTTGTCTAATGATTTCACTGAGATTTTGTCATGCTGATCAATATTCATTTTTATTTCTTTATTATTAAACTGTATTAAAATTAGTCCTTTATTAGTGCATGAGTAGATTTATTTGCTATATTTAAGCATCTATATGTTTTCCTAAATTTTAAGGAAGAGAAAGTCGGTAGGCATGAAGACCTGCTTATTACAAACGATTGTTCATTGAACCTTTTAAAAAAATACTATAAAATTTTAATTTAAAACAGAATGATTATCGATCGAGTGGGTAATATGCAGGCCGATGTCGCACTGCGGCAATTTCCCTTAGCAGAGCTATTTCGGATCTTCAATGAAAATTTATAAATTTCTGATTGTCGATATGTGAAAGCACTCATCAATTACTAATAAACATTTAAGGAAAATCTGCATTATTATTTGCTGCCATAAAAATCACGATGCAAAATTAGGATTAAATTTAATAAAAAAAAAATGCAATAGTCACAATCATTATATATATTTAGAAAAAAAGTAAATGAATAACTTAGCACACGAACTGGCGGCAAAATTTATTAAACTATACAAAGAAATTAACAAACGTTCATGTTTATTATATACAATACATTTAAACATTAGAAACACACAGAAACAGAATGCTGATGTTTTAAGTTGCAATTCTTTGAAGCGAATTCACCTTACCGAAGAGGTGAAAACAATGACCTAATTACATCGAAATAAATATCTTAGAATGAAGTTATAAATATTTGCTTTAGTATAAAGACAATGTTTATTATTTTTAAGACGATTATAATTTCGACAGGCATAAAAATAAAACAGAAAGTCATAAAAACAATGTTTTTTACAATTATATATCTGTTTGTTTTGGCTTTATGGCTATATATGTTTGGATTGAAGCTGTTGCGAAGTGTTTTCACAAAAGTAAACAGATCTGTAGTTAAAATAGTTGATAGAGTTTACTTTGATAAAACGCGCCGGTTACAAAATAAACAAAAATGTTTACCGGAATCAGACGTATAAAAAATATAATAGGGTTCGCACGAACGATAGAGTAATCGCCCGATTATGTTCAGTATTTTTATTTATATCAATTTCATAGAAATTAAGTTGAGCGTTCGTAACAGTTAATTTTGAAACCTGGTCTTAATTCGGTAGCGAACCGTCCGAAAGAAGACAAAAAGATAGGTAACCATTTAAACGTGAGCTATATTATATAACAAAATACAACGCATTTTTGAACGTATAATTTATAAAAAGTAATATTTTGTCAAAATGTGTGTGTGATCAGGATGGGTGAAGTAGAACCCGAAAGACGCCCTAATAGACAAATGAAGTCGTAGTTGCGTAAAATAAGGAAGTAGACCGGCATCACAACCGCTATGGACGTTTTGTAACTTATGTAAAAAGCTTCTCTGATATTGGAATTACCAAACAACCTCCAAACATGAAGACGCTTGACTACAAGAAGAAGAATCAAATTATATGTTTTAATTGTTTATATACCTTAACAGTTTATTTTATGTTGACAACCCCGGCTACTGTATCAAGCAGATCATTGTCTGTTTATACCTTGAGAGTAGTCATTGATATCTCTTCGCTACTTATTATACGTTATTTTTTAAAAGCATAAATTTAAATGAACTTATAGTACAACATTTCGCTATACATTTCATATCAGCGTCTAATTCTTTACTACTGAACAGTATTGTAAACTTGAAGTTACTAAATTCCAGTACCAAAGGCGATGTGATGCGTGTGTAGTCAGTGAAACTGCTGTGTTCTGAGTATAGTCTCTTTGTTATGTGTAATCGCTTTGTTAAATTTGTATTAAAAAAAAAACCTTTTCCTCCATTTTATATAATGCCGTCAATATTGTTTTAAAATATGATTTCAGTCATAGTCTTCATGACGAAAAATTTTTAATAATATCTTCTTAATAACTATTGTTAACTTAAAGTTAACCAGTGTAAGTAATAAGCAAGTTTAAAATATTTGCAAATATTAATCTAAGCTTCATGTTCTATTGATTTCTTCTACGTACACAAAGCATTTGCTATAAACAATTTCTATTTACAGCGACTAACCGTCAGTTTGAAGAAACTCATTACTCTATTTGTTCGGTATAGTTACGCATCTCTATGCGGCGGTAGTTGTTACCGTGTAAATGGAACGTAACTCTTAACCGACGATGGGAGTTGAGGTTAATAACTAATTTTATTTAATCATTGTTAAAATTTTTCCAACTTTCACTTAGTACAAAAAGTTTCCAACCCTTTCGTGTTATTATACTCTGTTGAAAGTTTTTTTTTTTTTTACTATGGATAGGTTAATGCTTGACCACTATCCCACCTGGTGTTAAGTGAAGATGTGATCGATGATGGTAAAGTGCATTAACCTAGCAAATGCCTATTCACTCTTTTCTTGAAGATGCCCACATCGTAATTGGACGGGAACACTGACGCCGGCAAGTTGTTCCATTCCTTAGCTGTCCTAAATGTGTTAATATTTACAGTATATATTATATCTGTTTTATAGACACAAAAAAAAATTAAATCATCATACTTTAAACAGGTGACTAAAAAATTGGAAAATTAAGTATTCTTGCGAGTTTTATTAGGTTAATTGAGAAAGCAATTTGCGTTATTGACGTGCACTTTCATTTAGCTGTAATTTGTGTATCAATGCTTTCTTTTTTACTTGAATCTCGAAGGTTTTTTTGTAAAAGTAGGACAATGTTTTTTAAATTCATGTAAAATTATTAACGGCGGCATTTAAATGAGTTTAAATTATTAAATTACACAGCAAATCAAGAATGGCCGTTGCGGAAGAAATCGCGCAATGTCAGGGCGAGCCGTTATTCATGGATGCCCTGTAATAAGGCAAGCCGGCTCGTGGCAACACTGGTCTTCGCTTTTTGTCTAGTCATCTGACCCAGCTCTTCGTCGCTTACATTTTACTCCACGTTATAAAGACTGCAAAAAAATTGCGAGGTCACAACGCCTTAAAGCCTTTTATAACTATTGACACGTATAGTTTTCAATTGTACTTCTTTTATATTTGTGATAGAATTACCTGCGTAATAACAGTTGATTGAATGTTAAGATTAGTATTTCAGCACGAAAGAAATGCCCTGAATTAAATATTCCGTAAAACTTATAACTTTTGAACCGGAATAGTTAAATGGATACTCTTTCGCGATATAATGAAATAGAGGATAAAAAGAAGGGAGATCGAAAATAAAAATTCTATAGCTACTCTGGTTAAGCAACAATGAAAAGTCAAAATTAACAAAATGTCAATAGGTAAAGGCATAATAGAAAAAATCTCTGAGAATCGAACTCACTACCTTTGTGTCCAAAGCATGAAAATTTTGCCTGTAAACCATTCTGGTACTTTCTTTTCCTATAAGATAATAGAGATACGACGACTTATGCGGCGTCCTTCCGGCATATTTTCTTCACAGAATACACTATTCATTTCTTATATTACACTTATATACGTTTTTCATATTGTATTTCTATTACAAATCAATGATTTCATATTGTAAATCGTTATACCGTGTAAGTCGAGCAATGTTAAAGCGGTATGTAATACATAGTCACCGGCGACACGCACTTTCGCTACTTTGCACTGTCGCACAACGGTGTGACAGGCGGCCTAACACGATTACCCTCGCACGTGCCTTAATAAAGCTTATTTACTTTACATTGCTATACATTTATTTACATTTAAAGATATGTACTATAAAGTGTAATAATGATCGCCGTTATTGAAAAAAGTTCTTATTTTAAATAAAAATTCCTTAAAGAAAGAAACGATGATATGATTTATTTACTACTATTTGTGACTTTAGTATAACATGAATTAGTACTAATAGCGCCTTTATTAGCATTTGGTGTTTAAATTTATAAACGATAAGGATTAATTTAATTGGAAAAAACAAGATAATAAACTTTGGCTCATTATTTTTTATCAAATTTGATAAATTAATATTACATGATTTAAATGTTGGTTTCATGTCTTTCATTACTTTAATAATATTTATCATAACACAAAGAATAAATATTATGTAACAGTAATTCTTGTATTAAAAACCATAACATTTTCATTAAAAATAGAACTGGTTAATATTATTTGATAATTTTTTATGTGAAAAACTGTCGAATACTCTTGTAACCAAACGAAATTTTTTGTTGATTTTAGCCATTTGCCGCATAAATCTTATTATATATATCCGAAAATTAAGAACTTTGGACACTTAAATGACAGACAGCCGGTTATAATTCCGGAAGTACAAACATAAAATTGATGCAACAAGAAACGATTTCACCTAAAAAACGTATGTGATGTTACAATTTTCAGAAATGATAGGATTTTTTTTTTGTATATTAATGATCAAAGTCTGTGTTCTGAAATGTTGCCAAGTGTTAGAATGCATCGACTATTACACTCGTACGTTAACGAACCATGAATATCCACTTTTAAACATGGTGAAAAAAGCAACATTTATCAATCACTGTGATCTTAATTTCATTTTAGAAATTTTTTATTTTTATAAAGAAAGGAGAAAGAGTTAGCGAATGATGTTGGAAGTAATTACCTATGGACACTTCAAAAGTCTCAAATACTATGCCGACTATGAGAAAATAGAAAAACTTTAGCCTCCAATATGAAATCAATATTTCTTCCTGTTGACTATAAGATAGATAGAAAATGAAAAGATATAATAAAACTTCATTTTAGACTCTGAGAGAGAGTCCTTTACAGCACCTGTAATCAAGGAATAACTGAGATGACACATGTCCTGCTATCGGAATCAATACGGAGTACTTAAAGCAGTTTCTTTATCAATCACAGTACCATCTACCATAAACGAGCATACTGTATCTCAATTTTATAATAGTATGCTTTGATTTAATCTTATTAACAATAGAATCCCAAGCTATTTGTATTACCTAACCATCTTTAATATTGAAATCAGGATTTTTATCAAATTTAATAGCACGCGAATCCTCGGTACAAAAACCTTTTACAGTTTACTTTACATAATTACAATAATCGCAATTATTTTAAACGTTGATATGGCCACTTATATATCCATTTGTTTTAAACGGGTATTGTAAAGTCTCAGTATATCTTGAAACTTGAATACCGTTACGTTGCTGACCTGCGGTTGAGACTTGCATACAAATTTTAAAGTTTTGACTTCGGTGCACTCATTATATTGTATTTTACTGTTTGGTTATTTGCATATTACAATAGTAATGTTACCTACAGATATTTTTTTCTATGTAAGTAAAATAAATATACATGATGTATTTTCGTACTATGTTTACGGCAAAGTATAATTAAATAGTTGTTAAATTTTAATATAAATAATGTAGTACCGAATGTGTATAATAAACTTAAAAAAAAATTACTATGAAGACAACTTTCTTTTTCAACAACATATCTTGTTTTGGGAAAAATTACATGAAACTTATGATATTACAGTTAAATTACATATTATTAATTAACTAAACTGTAAGCGGAAAAAATATTTTTTTTATTGTCATGATTTTATTTTCTCTCCGCAAAGTAAACAGAGCATCTTTATTAGTCAAACCTTCATATGAGTTTTATGTAAACAAATACTTATAATAGAAAGTATTACGTAACGGTTTTTTAAAGAACGTCAAGGAAAACTTTGTTAAGGTGTGTCTAAAACTACATGAGTTTGTAAAAACAATATTTTAATGACTATTTTCACTACTTATGGTTCGCACCTAACAATTTTATCATCTCATTAAATATGTAGTGTTTAAGTTAATAAGCAAATAATACCTAAATGATAATAATCTATAATTTCTTTGCTTTATTTTAAACTTAGCAAAGAACAATTTTTGTTATTTCGTAAAGTTACAAAGTTAATATACATTTTTCTAACTATATTCTTTATATAACGAATGAACGGAATAAAGAGAAAGTTCGCCAATGGATACTAGTTAAGAAGTTTTGCAGTGCTGCGGTGGTCCCTATAGTTGGTCGCTTTGTGTTGTTAGATGTTAAGATGTTGTTACCCAGTAATTTCACTAGTTACAATGCCCTTAAAATCAGAACATACAACATATATATATATTTAACTTTTACTGTAGAGCGGTAGAAGTAGGCTTTACAGTTTTACCCACCTCCATAGTATCTATTAACGGGATTGGGTCTACTTTTCCAAGACCATAGAAGATCATCGAAACTCATAATAACATAAAAAGATGTTAAGATAATTTCAAACGAAAGCTTAATTAAAAAAAAGAAAACATTTTATTTAGATATGTGGCTTCCCATAGATTTATTAATGTAGTCATATTTTCGAAGATCACTAACACTATTTAGGTATAAAAAATGGGTTAGTGCTATTATTTATTAGTAAGTTTTTTAGTTATAAGTAATGAAGACAATAATACATATAAAAGATTTAAAATATTTAACCACAAAAAAAGGTTTTTAATTCATAAATATCATCAGATAGCCAAATAATTCTTTTTCAATTATATTGTTAAGATGAACTAAAGTTATATTAAAAAATAATTCAATATTAAATTAATAAAGTAACAAAACTGAATATAACCTATATAAATAAAGTGTTTGTTGTGAGGTAGGACGTGGTGCTTTTAGTACAATCTGCTGCCCAATCTACGAGAAAATATTAACCAATACCACTTTGAGGTACTACTACAGTAAAGCGACCAGGAAGAGGAATTTCGTCTATTAATGCTTACAACCGAAATATGCCGAAATTTATCATAACAATAAAATATAACACGTTTCCACAAACCAAGTCCAAGTGGAAACCTAAATACAACACACATTGAAAGCAAATCTGTGTCGGACGGGGCTTAAAATAAAATATGGTTTCCGTGCAAAGTCGTCAATAGACCTTTGTTAGTACGTGTCGGGAAGCACAGGTGCAGTGTTAGTTACTTGTCTTTCGACATTAGATAAGTTACCTGTGTCCTTACATTAGTGGGTGTTGTTAAGGTGTACGCGGGCGCGTATAGCGTCCCATTTATTTTATAGAAGTCGCTCTGCAAAAGAAGAAATTTTGAAATATATACTTTAAGGTGTCATAGGATTCTTCACTTCACTTGAGGATTAAATCTTCAACATGGTAGCAACGAACGAAACCTTAAATTGACCACCTATTGATCACTACCAGGACTGTGGTAGCAGTGACAGTCCATAAACTACATTGCACGCTATTTGAATATATATGAAACAATTAATTTAGAATTTAATAGAAATGTTTAACGGTTTGATAGTTTAAATAAACGGGTAAAAGAAAAAGTTTTGTTAAAAAAATAGACGATCAAGAGGAAATTTTTGTGGTACGTATGATATGAAACTGAGAATTATTGGAAATTCTTATTACAATATAATATTCTATAAAAAATTAACACATCCCTTATTGAATATTTTTTTAAACTGAATGCCTATAACGTATATTAATACGCCTGATGACATAATAATAGAATAAAACAAACAGTTGTTATTTTTATATATACAAGGCAAAGAGACAAGCATGTCTGATGGTAAGTGATACGGCTGCCCATAATAATATGGTCCTATTAAAATGGTATACAAAGTACCACATTGCGGTCGTCGCCCTGAGACGTAAGATATTAAGCGTTTTAACTCAGTAGTTTCACTAGTATACAGCATCCTTCCAATCGGAATACTGGAATATTTGCACACTACTGTTTGGCGGCAGAAATAGGACTTACCTAGACGCTCTCTGGCAACGGAGACCTACCACTAGTAAAAAACTCAAATAATTCAATTTAAAATCAACCTAACATAAATCATTAATTTATTGTACTTGTAATACTCACCTCTTGGTAGAATATTCTTTTCGAACTGTACGTGAAATTGTATTGCTGATCGAATACCATCAGCAGGATGGTGAACGGCAACAGGAACGCCGCCGCGGCAAGAAACGCAACACACCGCCCTAACCGCATCATGCTCACATTTCTTCTTTTCATTCTGATTCTTGTATATTCAATCCATAGTTTTATTTCAGAGGAATCGGCACCAGCAGCCGTGAAGCCGCGCGACACACCTCCAAGCTGTCAAAAAACAATTCCATTACTTACTAATGACGTCACCTCTAAAACATGAACGTTATACAGAAATTAGTTAATTGCTATATTTTTACAATTATTAATTAACAAGTACATATACAGCATTTTTATAACATCCATATTGTTTTTATATTAATTTACAAATGTTCTTTGTATGTATCAAAAATGGAGACTCATCAGTGTCAGAATTCTAACGAATACTCACATATATACACATATACGTATCCTATAACAATTATTTCAACCTTTTTGTCTTTGTCGACGTCTCAAGACAATATTGATTTATTATTTTTACTTCATTCCATTGTTTTAGTAGGGCAAGCTAGGCTTTTCGGATTATACTTAAATGTTAATACACTAGACACAAATACCATAATATTTACGTAAAACTATTTTGAATACACATAATACATTTGATAATAAAGCGAATGCATATATTCAAAATCATTGGAATATTCTTAAATAGATAATAATTTTAAACTATAATTCAATTGTTAAAATTGACTAAAACTGGATAGCATCTTTTCTCAGTTATTTTTGAATGATGAATAATTTCTTGGTATCGTTTGTGTTTCCTATAATGAATGAGGATCACATTTGTATTATTTGTATGCATGTGATTGTAGTCTGGAGTTAATTTATCATTATGTATATTAATTTACCATTTGACTAATTGATACGTATTAATCATATTCTTAGCACCCATGGTTAGAGAATCTTCTCGCCGCAGTGTCTGAAGACTAAAGTCTTGAGTTCGCGCGTGTTTCTAGTCATGACATATGGAACTAAGATGTGACCATTTACAATTGGTCTAATAAAAATTATAAAAAGGCTAACAGTCATCCGAAGGGCAATGGAGAGAGCGATGCATGTGTCATATCTCTGCGTGATCGAATCACAAATGAGAAGATCCGTAGAAGTGTAGAAGAAGTAAGTTCACTGATATTGTCCTAAGCATTGCTACACTTAAGTGGCAATGTGCCGGACAAATTACTCGAAGTACTGATGGACGATGAGGCAGTAAGGTCCTAGAGTGGCGGCCGTGTATCGGTAAACGCAGTGCTGGACGGTCCCTCATTAAATAGGCCGACGAACTGATGTAGGTCACGGGAAACCGCTGGATGTAGACAGCCTACGATCGACTGTAGGAGAGATCTTTGGGGCAGGCCTGTGTTTAACAGCGGACATTTATCGGCTGATAATAATTGGATTACACCATCTTTTCACAAACTACGATGTGCTTTAGGTTACTTTTAGATCTCCTCTTTTCCTTCTAGCGAATATAATAGTCCAAAGTTATTATGTAATTATGGTAACTGGCCTCTATGTGTGACAATACTGTATGTGTGTGATCTACCAATCCCGTCACCGACCAGAAACGGTTATACGGTACAGATGGTCGTCATAAAATTGTTAAATTATCATTTTATTACGTGCATGTTCACTTTCCTGCTTTCTAATCTTCTTAAGATACTCACTTTTTTTTTGCTTTTGTTACTTTTTCTGTTCTTTTTCGTATTAAATTTTCATGTCGAGTGATAAAAAACAAGACCATATTTTGTTCACAGTTAATTAGCAACAATTTAGTCCAAACGCTACAACTGTATGTTGTATGGAGGATTTAGGATATATTAAATTAAACAACTTTATAATAAATCTTTTCTCTTTACCGTTTCTAAAAAATAAAAAGTCTTAAATGTTTACATAATTAAGTTTTGATGCACACAATTATTAAAAACTGGTTTGACATTCACACTAGACTATCAAGAACTATAAAGAATGAATATTAATAAGGATAACTAGTTTTCTTGCATTTTGTGAACCTTTCATGAATCGGTCAATTGATTATATGAATACTTAATATGTTTAACCGTAATATATAATGTTTCGTAAAAAAAAAACTTTCGCCAATTAAGCATCCATTTTGAAATAATGAGTCGTTTGTAGTGCGAATGGATTGTAAGTGCTCATCAGAATTTCTTGTAATCTCTTATAACATACGGTATATATTTTTCGCTAGAGTAAACCATTATTAATAAAATTTTTGTCCATAAATACCCTATCTTCTTAATCTTTTATAGTTATATGATGAACTATTACATTTATTCAATTCAATCAAAATAAAAAGTACGAAATCACATTGTCATACATAGTCATATGTTGATAGGTAAAACGGAAATCTTGTCATGACGGCAATTTAAAAGTAAAGATGGTAGCTACCTTGTAAGTTTTAAAAAAACCTTACCACGTTCCGTTATCCACCACAAGTAGTATATAAATTAAACAGTTCTGTGTTACAAAGAAAGAGGTTAGTGGCTGCGTCTCGTATGATGTTGAGGTACATAACAAAGTGTCAAATAAAAGTTTCACAAGTTACTTATGATAGCTTACTAAGGTTACGGTCTCCATTTAAAGTGATGATATAACGAAACATTTTACTTGTGTTGGTATTGTATATATGAATGTTGACCAATTTTAAAACAAAGAAAAGATTTAAGATGTAACTTAAGGCAAAGTATTTTAAAAATGAGGACCGCATGTGTCGGTAGACATCGAGTAAGGTATCGGTTAGTGGTTTAATAAAAGCTGGTGGTAGTGTATTTTAAAAAGGTTTTTATGTATTTTAACACGAAATATCAATTGGCACAGAAGGCAAACTAAGATGTTTTTGTTTCATCAAATATTTATTTATGAATATACTAAACATTTAAAATATGCCAACTTTATCCTACTTAAAAGATTTTTTTGTGCACAATGACTCACTTTATTATTTTTGGAATGGAATATTATTCAACAGCAATTACTAGACATCAAACAATATAATTTAACTATATTTTCTTGAACTAATTGTCTACAACTTCTTACCTCGTAATATTTACTGATGCCTAATCACAGTGACTATTTTATTGCCACGAAGGTCTCCTCTCTCTTTTGTATTTTTCTCTGAAATCGTTATTGCATTTTTTTTATTTATTTCTTTGTAATATTTGTACTTTAAATTTTGTGTAGGGTTATAACTTAAAAGACTACAGCAGAATCATTATGGTGTACCATCATTCAGTTATCCAGACAAATGACACAAATCAAACTGATTTATATTCCAATTAAGATTAATATATTTATTGTTTGCCTGACTGTTTTATTAAACATAAGTAATAATTTGTTCAAATATTTGATACTCTTAATGAAAAAAGAAACCTCTGTTGCAAACTATTTATTGATATGTTAAGTTTTTATTTAGTTTACAGAAATGTACTCACTTACTTACAAATTAAATCACAAATTAAATGACGTAACTCACAAATTAAATGACGTCAACGGTAACAAGTCTTTAGTATAACGAATAAGAAAGTTACTTTCAATTGAATATTAGATATGTGTTTTTACCGAGCGATTAAAGAATTAGAAAAAGGTAAGAACAAACTTTCGAAATGTAAAATAACATGGGAAGTATGGAGGATATATTAAAGCATGAGCCGAAATTAATTTAAATTACATATGGAGTTAGAACGTTTGTAAATTGAAAGCGCATCTTGCGGTTTTAGAGAAAATTGGTTTGCGGAATTGAGGCGATCCAGTCATTTCACCGTTTTCTACGACCTCCGCATTCCCGCGAACCTGTTTCAGTTTGTGGTTTATGTGTGCTCATCATTGTTTTTTTTTTTGTAATCATTCGATTGCGTTACACTGCGAACTAAACTAATCATTTCCATACAGAGGTCAACGTGAATGTAAAATGTAGAAGGCATGATTTACTCCGACTTGAAACTTCATGAAGTGTATTAAATTATCGATTCGATATCGTAAATCGTAAATCTGTTCTTTCCTAAGTGCCATTGAATCCTTTGAGTCAGCTGTAATAAACTCTTTAATGGGATAAAGCATTATAATATTTAATAAGTATAAATTAATTTTTTTCACTATGTTTTATGCCTATGAATACAGTAAAAATGTTTAAAAATAATATTAAGATTAATGAAATAGTTTAAGTGCATGTTAGACCTTTGTAACATCTCGAGTAGGACTTAAGTATTACAAAGATATTTCATTAGAAAGGTATTGTGCTGATTACAAGAAAGCAAACAATTGGCTAATTGTTTGCTTTTTGTGGCTACAAACAAATTTAAACGGAACATCTTACCACGTGTAAATTACTCTCCAGTCCAGTACAAAAATGTAAATTTGTGCTATAACAGTGAAAAACAGGCTGCTAGATAGTTTAAAATTAGAAAAGACATGGGTTAGAGAAGCATGATCAGGGTGAGTATTATGTTCATCGATAGTTTTTCTTTGTAAGGGATCCAAAAATCCTTTCAAGTTCATCATATTGTAGGTCAAGTGGTCTGGCTATGGAAATGAAAATCTATCAATTAACAGATATTGGTATAGGTATAAGGCATTATTGAGTGTGTAGTAAATTTTAATTATTTATTGTCTAATACTAATATTAAAACGCTAAAATATAGCCCACAGTAAATTTACGTGTTAACACTCCGATAATCGTTATCCGTTGCTTATGACGAAACACGGCAGTGTTTAAATTGAGATGTGACAACAAAAAATAAATTCGTACATAGCTATAATATTCTCAAGTATATTTTTAAAAGCTTCTATCAGACAGATTTTAAAACCCAGTAAAAAAAAATGTCGATAAACATATATTATGTAACAGATATATAACACATATATAACAGATATGATTACAACAGAAGTAAAAAATTGTTAGAGCTTTACAAAAACGTCTAAGAATATATATATTATGTATGTGTAGGCCACAATAGAGGATTGCTTTTTAATCAGTGTCGAAATGACAGTTCGACGCGATTTGCCGTTCAGGATCGTGTGCGCAACTATCCGGTGATAGTTATACTTAAAATTTCCAATCCGGTAATATTTAAAACTGTTATAATCAAAATATGTCTTTACGTATTAAAAAGTCTTTATTTGTTTATACGGAAATAACTTGAGCAAGTATAAATGAAAGGAATTTGTAGTTGATATAGAAATGAAGATTTTTATTTCAGCATTTTCAACTGATTTCAATTATTCTTTTTTTATTCAAAGGTTAATGGATCACAACTTTTGATACTTGTTGGCAATTTTATTCATTTTTTACATATTAGATAGCAATTTAAAACGAATCGTATCTTTGGATACAAGTAGTTTTTATAACCTATAATATTACAAAGTATTGTATATACACTACATATACCGTTTACTCCGAAGAGGTTTATGGCAGTTCACAAGATATACTATATTTGTATATAAAAACCGTGATATCCTACTCCACGTACCCCGGATATCACAATGTATATTTTGTAAATAAAACAATTATCTAATCCTTTATGTCACATTTTCGCACAACGCTTGCTTTACGTAATAAGTGCAATTTGAAACTCTCAAGGGAGAGTCTGGTTATTAACAAGACGAATTCTTTAGAAGTGGAGTCGAGTATCACTCGATCCTATTAAATTTTACTATAGTATACATTTCTAGTCAGGTCTTTCAAGGTTACTTGTAAACATCCCCAAAAAAAAAGAAATCTTTTCAAACGTAAATTTCTTTATTAAATTAATTTATCGCATAAGTAATATAAACACAGAAAAAATCATTACATATAAAAGAGTTAAATCTTTTTAAAAAAATTATCAATTTAAGGAAGTTATGAGATGTGCTAGATATTCAACTGATAGAAGTAATACGCTCTTCCCATAACAATATAGCCGTGGTTAAGATACACAGCACGTACATACAGCTACAGAGGAACAACTTAACAAACTAGAACATCTCCAAAATCTTTGTAAAAGATTTATTTTCGGTTTGCGTAAATTTGACCACGTTTCTGAGTACAGGGCTCAACTGAAATGGCTACCTGTACGGAGG
>DWLS01004043.1:0-14616 GCA_018246255.1 Pachliopta kotzebuea | reverse complement strand
GAATCCATAACTTTGGCGACGATTTTCTATTCGTAAAACGAAAGACAACACAAACATATAGCACGTAGTACAGTAAACCGTGTAAAAAACATTATCAAAGAATATTTTCGTCCGTGTCAAATGAACGCCATTTTTGAACCCAGAAATAATTATAAATATGTTGGAAGAGTCAGATTGTCAGTATTGAAAAAATCGTATGACAGTGACACTAGTAATTTCTTAATTTACAACTGCAGAACTTCAATTGCACTCGACGTTAAGTGGTAATAGGACAGTAAAACAATGTGGTAATGGCGAGAATACGAAAGTGGTACCATCCAGGCGAGTTAGAAAACCCCCTTCCGCCAATCAAACAGACACCTATTACACTGAAGTCAAAGTAAGGACCTTTGTGTTACAGAGGTATAGAAATAGCAATTAGTAGGTGTTATGGATGACCGAAAATAACAAAAAGATATAATAACCTCTATAGACAACCCATCGTATGTAAATAATGTGCACTCTATCTTTCTCCGTCAATTATGGTACTCACCAACTGCCGGCCAGGGTGTTGCGTTGGCTGTGACAGTCATTAAGCCGGAGACGGTGTTAATCGCTGATACGCCACTGGCACCGCCTGCAAGAATTATAATAAAAGGTTTAACTTACAGGCATGTTCAATATACAACCAATTGTCAAATTTTATTAGCAAAAGGTAAAGAATATAACAATTTAAAAAAAAAAAATATGGCATTTAAGTAGAACTAACCCTCATAAGCTGCTACGGCAATAGCGACAATGTCAGTAATGTTGGGAGTAAGCTTGACGAAGAACGGGATCTTGATAGCTTTTCGCACCCATTGGGATATTCCTTTCACAAGTACCGGATCCTGAAAGTTAAAAATTGCTAATACACGAAGCTCAAGATTACTTATTTTTTCGATTTAAAAGATGCTCTATCTTAGTGAAATTACTGGGGTAACGAGACTTAACATTTTATGCCTCAAGACAGCCACCGCAATGTGGTTACTGCGTATACAATCCTACCATCAAGTGATTGCTTTGCCCGTCTCGTCAACTCGAAGGAAAAAAACTATACTTTACTGTGTCGATTTTCAGCGTTGGAATTAGTTGAATTACTGGAGTAATAAGTCTTAACTTTGCTATGCTGTATTTATTATAATAATTTATAAACTAATGCACCTGTCCGCAAGCTAACCCCATGCCTGATTCTCCCATACCATGAGGACAAGATAAATTGAGCTCCAGGGCGTCAGAACCAGCCGCTTCTGCTTTAATCGCCAGTTCCGTCCAGTCTTCCTCATTGTATGAACACATTATCGAAGCTATTACAACCTGATTAGAATTAAAAAATATGTCATACAAATTTTATTTAAATACATAAAATAATTATCACAAAACTGAAGTAAAAAGCTATAATTTTTGAAAAGCTAATAATTTTGGCATCAGCCATAAACTTTTATAGTTTTATAAACAATTAAAAACGTTTTAAGTGTTTTAGTAGTCAATATAACTCGCTTTGTTATTACATACTTTATTTGGAAAGTCTCTTTTCAACTCGGCGATACTCTTGCACCAATACTCCGCGCACTTCTCGGAGATCAACTCGATGTTGAGGAAAGATCCCTGCCCCGGGCCGTAAATTTCCCCAGAAGTGACTCCTCGGACGATACGAGGTGATACGTTCGTCACTAAATCCTTGTAAGATCAAATAAAAATTATTACAAAGAGTAATTGTTTAATATAAAATCAATTAAGTGTCTCTCTTATTCCGTAGTTCCAAAAAGTAAAAATTCGTTAGTAAGAGAAAAATAGTACTATATATTTATGAGAACATTTAATCAAGATGTCTAATTTTTAAAGAATAAGTACTAAAGAGATATTTTACCTTATCAAGTCCAAATGTTTTAGTAACAGCGAAACCCCAGCCTTGTTGGAAAGCTCTGCGTATCATAGCAGAGCTGGTCGTCGGAGGTGCACTTGCTAAGCCAAAGGGATTCTCGAATTTTATCCCGCAAACCTCCACCGACAAATCTACATCATCTATGGGACAATGGAACTTAGGTAATTCCACTGGTGAATTGAAAGGAATACCCTGTAAAAAATATATTTATAGACATTTAGTTTAATATTTTAAAGTACAAATCTTCCAAAATATTAATACTATAATTTTTTTAATAAATACATCAAATTACAGGGGTAAAGATATATAACATCTAGTGTTTTGAAACGATAACCATAATATGATGTAGTGTATATTACCATAACATAGTAGTTAGGGTCATTTTACATTATTATAGGCAGACGTCTCTCCGACGAATAAAAAAATATATAAGTAATATGTAAATGATTCAATAATCATTTTTTAAATTTAACTTAGTAGTCAAAACATTTTTTATTTAAAAAAAAATTAAAAAAGGGACTGTGAAATTCGAACGTTTTAAAAGTAATACTAATGGCTAAACTAATTGCGATGTCAAAGTATATGCATATATATTTTAAAACATGTTTAATTACTTTTAGGTATTAAATAATGTTACTATGTAACAAAGAAAATATAAAAAAAACATGCATATTCTACATTTTTGTAGAGCGAGAAGAAATATTAAGAAACTAGTATATTTACTTGTAAATAGCAGTGCATATACCAAGCAGCTGTTTTCCCATCATTGACTGATTCCACGGTAGTTTCCGCGACACCGGCTAAATCACCACCAACGAACACTTTGGGATTGTTCACACTTTGCATTGTATTATTGTCCAGCTCCGGGAGGCCCCAGCGATTCAATTTCACGCTTGACATTGCTGCTTTAACTATAAAATAAATATTTGCAATGGGCTAGCATTTTACCTGAATTTCGCATGATGTTAAATGATGTTGATGATGAAGCATAAGCTACCAGAATATCGGGTTTCATAAGTCAATAGCCGGAACACAGTAATGCTGTTGAAGCAACAACTTCACAGTAGCTAACGTGGGTATGAAAAACTGTACCACCAATCAAATTCCACATGTGAACTCGGAACCGAACTATGAACCCTCACACAATAAGAGCAAATGTTTTATTAATAGTATTTAAATCGTTAAACTGATTATTTAAATACTGGTTTTTGGTTCTTCGAGCTGTATAACGTTGTTATTTTGAGAAAAACTTAATTTTACCGTCAGTATCGTACAGCCCGGATCCAAACGCTGATATTATGAAGTTCGCTTTTAACTGTATCAATTGATCTGTGTCTTCGATCCAATCGCCGTTCTCTAGTTGCTCTGTTCGGCACATTTTTAACCCGGCAATCTATTGAAAGATGTTTGTTTAAAAATGCTATGGTATCATTATGAAAAATAAAAACAAAATAGTTACTTAAATATACATCACATTAGCAAAGTGTTGTTAAAATATTTTTTTTATATTTAATATTCAATTAGCTTTATATGTAAAGATGATTATAGGTAACTATATACTCCATAGTTTTTCGTAATAAAAGTTAAACTATTTATAGGTAAACACAATTTTGAGTTATTTATTATTATCTCTGTTAAAAGTTAGTTGTTTCTTAAAGGGAAAAGTTAAATTTTCTAGCATTTATTAAAAACAAACAGCGTTGTCAATCTTCCTACTTCTAGGACTTTGGGTCTTTTTTTACAAAGACAAACTTAAGGATATTTAATTACCACGCTGCTCACATAAGGGTAGGTAGATATTAAACTTCCACCACTTCATTTGATTTTCTCACAATATTTCTGCATCGAAAGCTTGACAGTGGGGATCGAATCCGCTTCTATTCGATAAACATATCTGACTGTCTTACAGATTCTATGTACACTACAAAATAAAACTCAAGTTCTGCTTACTTTTCCGTCTTTGATTATCACTTCCTGGGGAGACATGAATGGCATGAACTCGCATTTTTCTTCTTTGGCTAAATCCACCTGTAAAATATAATACATTTATGTATTAATCATTTGAAGTGGAGATCTCAATAAATTGATCATAACAGTCTATAGGAGTAAAAAGATATATATTTTTATGGTATATCACTTGACAATAAGATCGCATATTGTCATTCAGAACACAACAATGCTTTTATAGTCAATGTTGCACATTTATACTGCGAGAGTGATATCTAAAAGCATGTTTAGAAAAATCCTTTTCTTCAACCAAACAAACCCTAACAGGATCCAAGGTAAATTAAAATTGCGATTTTCTTACGACAAAAAAGATAATATGATTTCATAAAACATTTAATTGCGATGTTACCTATTTAACTATCAAGACCTGTCCTTATGTACGAGTATCTTTATAATTGTTTTGCGACAGATCTGAGCATTAATTACGGTATTGCCATTAACAGGTAGTAAGTCAAGCGAAAAAATGTTCATCTAACTTACATTAAGCTCAAAACTATAAAAGGTTTAAAAAGGAATCCATAATATTACCTCTTCCGGCACAGCTCGAATGTTATTGAAGCCTTTCCTGAAAGCCACGAAGACCCTTCGGGCGCCGCACCGCAGCGCGGAGGTGGCGCAGTCGAAGGCTGTATCGCCTGCCCCCAGCACTACAACTACACCGTGCAATTGGGGCAGTGCAAGCTTACACGCACACATACCTAACAAAAAGTTAAATTAATGTATCAATTAAAGTAGTTAGACATCATGTATACGTATAATATTGTATATAATATAGTTCATACATAAATCTCGTTTCATTTATATTCATAGCGTAGTGTGGGATGACCCTTGCCATGTGGCCGCAAGATGAAGATCGAAGGATATCGATGGTATTAGACAGGTTATGTCAAAATACAATTGTTCAAAAGAAATGTAATTTTGAAAGTTGTTTTAAAACAATTTTAATAATAACGTACCTCTTTTACTTCCTCTAGACACCAGTGGCAAAAAGTCCTTACTTGTGTAGAAGCCCATCTCCTGCGTTAAACCTTTAAATATCGGAATACTCGTGGGCTCTGGTAAACCGATGCCGAGAAACACTGCTGCGTGACCATTTTGTAAAAGCCCCTGTAATTTTTAATAAATCTATAAATAAGAAACCGATTAATTAAAAATATCATTATAAATGAAATTTACACAGTTCAGTTGTTGAATTAACGTTTCCTTAACATTAAAATCAAAGGTGATGAGTTTGTAAAAAATAATGTTATTATGGCAGTAGGTCTTTTAACTGGTAGCAGGGAGGCCTGTTTCCAGACGCCATTAATTCAGTAAAGTGGAACTACCTCTGGCACTATATCTGCAGCCAAGGACTGATGTAAAAACATTCCGGTTTGGAGGGCAATAGGCAAATAAAATTACTGGAGAAGCGAGACTTAAAATCATGCAGCTCACGCAAATAAGCGCAATGTGATGCAGTGTATATCATTCTGGCTAGCGCCAAATTCTTATGGCCCTATCATCAGGTGAACATCCTCCTCGTGTTATCGTTTCGTTGAATAAATTAAACAATAATGATATAACACTTACATCAACGGTGATATCATCTGTGGCGAGCCTCCTTCCCGTCTCGAACTTAACGCCCATGTCTTTGATAAGGTTTATTTCAAACTGCACCACGTCATACGGCAGCCGATATTGCGGGATTTCGGATGAACTGATTAAAACAATATCTCTATAAATCTAATCTAATAATCTTTGGGATGAATATTATTTGACAGTTGCCAGCAATGTTAAATTATTTAAAAAATAATCTAATTAGTGACATCGTTAAATACAATTTTGATATTATAATTCCTATTTAGAAGTTAATTGTATTCTTATAGTAATTACCTTAAACCGCCCAAATAATTTTCCTTTTCGTAAACAGTAATATCTTTATACCCCAATCTGGCCAAGAAGCAGGCGCAGCTGATACTAGCAGGACCACCTCCGATCAGGGCTATTTTTTGAAGACCACCCTTTGGCAATGGTTTGGTTTTTGGGTCAAACGTTTGGCGAATACCCATTCGCATGAAAATCTAAAAATTAAAAACATAAATCGAGTGTTACTTTAATAATGTGTTTTAAACATGAGCATCGTTTTTGTAATAGTTGTCTTTGAGATCTGTGATTAAAAACTAGTTACGTCAACAGCGAAATGTTGCAATCCGCCGATGTTGATGGCACCTTCCTCACTGGCGTGTAGGTTGCAGCCGCCGACGCAGAGGTCGCTAGTGGGGCACACCATACCACAAGTCAGACCCAGCGGATTATCGGAAAGAATAGCTTTTGCTGCTCCATAGTAGTTCTGAAAAAAGTTTATCTTTACATTTTAACAAATTTTATTCAATTTTTTAATTGTAGACTCAGATAGCTTTCGTCATAAAAAATCTTAATTAGGTCAGATGATTGCTGATTATGGTTATACAGATAAACTTATGGTTTTCCACGTTTTGTAAAGAGTGTGAAAGATTTCCAATAACATACAAATAAAGTTATTAGTTTGGCATATAAAGGAAAAAAACTTGAGGTTTACCTACCCTGTTCGCGATGCTTCTAATGAAGCTTTTAACGTCGATCTGGGTAGGGCAGGACTTCTGGCACGGTGCATCTGCACATTTGAGACACCGCGCGGCCTCGCGAAGAGCACCACGCTCAGAGAGGGTCGTGTGCTTGATGTCATCGAAGTTTTTTTCCAGTGACGGACATGTCTTAAAAAGTTTTTTTTTATTATAAAAAAAAACTTTTACTGTCGTAATTTGAACAAGTGCACATCGCCTTGGAATGTAAGATAAAACAAAGAAAGTAATGAAGTAGTAGAAAGCTGGAAGAAGATATGAGAATGAAGAGAGTGAAAAGAGAAGTGCCAGAAAGGGAAGATAAGAGATAGGGGAAAAAGATGAAAAGAAAGGAAGCGAAGGGCAGAGGAGCGCAGAGAAAATAAAAGGAAAACAGAGGCAAAGATAGATCAGGAGATTAGAGGAAAGGGACAGTGGAGAAGAGGAAAGACGAGACGAGAAAAGTAGAGAACAAACAATATTCACCGTGCATTTTCTGTCTGCGTTTCGTTTCCAATGCTGTTTGTTCTTCTTAGTCTGCGCTGAAGGAAGAAGGTTCGTGTAAGGCTTCACAGTGGGGTTGAGCCTCAGCAAGTTCTATAAAAGAAAATCTTCATATTTACTAGAGTAATACAAACTGTTGATAAAAAAAATATCGTATTGGCCTTGCATTTTGACCAAAAATACTTTATTTTTATTTACGTACATAATGGACGAAAGTAAAATACTCGGTTATTTCGTTTAGATAGTTTTCAGTTAATATTTACAATTAAATAACAACAAAGTATGCTTATTTATGTTTTATATTAGAATAGAATGGACCTTGAACCCCGGGTTACTCGCTCAGCTGCTGTTCAAAACTAGTACGACTGTTTAGTACATACTTCATGATGGATTTAGTAAATAAATTGCTTTTATTTATGTAAATAATTTTATTATTATGAAGACCGGGGAGTAATATTTTATTTTAATTAAAGATTTATTTTATTTCTTTAGTTTCTCGTTAGTAACAATAATTTTATCATTTCTCCTCGGACAAGCGGTTTGTAAATCTTTATCTGACAACATTTATATCTTTCGATAACTTTATACAACTTTACATGCTATTCTGTTGCTTATACAATTGTAAGATAAAAGTACGTATTGTCGTAATCACATTATACAAGGTTATCGGCATCGAGAAGCGTAATTTATTAAAAAATAAATATTCCTTTACTACGACAAAATATTTATGTTTAACTGATGACGTACATAAAAGTTTTGGGATTAGTTATCTCGAATATTTGAGCCATATAGCATATAAAACTTAAATAACTCATTTATTAAACACAACATTCTCTTTTAAATTTTTCTTTCATTTATTTTTTTCTACACATTATGGCATGTACAATGTTGGATAATATTTTAACACAGACTACAAATCTACGGATAAAATTAAAATAATTTTATCCGTATAAAATTCATGTTTTAACTCTTGTTCTCTCTCGAGTTTGTATTTATATTGGCACCATTTTACATGATTACTTTTATAAAATCTCATCGATTGTATATTTTTTAGTAAGTTTCATATAAAACATTAAAACATTCTAAACTCAAATAGTGACGTAGAACTAGCGCCTACAAAATCCTGACCTTATGAATATTATTGGCTCCAAAGGAAACGGTAAAACCTTGTGTACCTCCTAGTCGCCACGCTAATTAAAAATGTCACATCAATTTCATTCCATTTATTCTTAATGCTTGTGGCTAAAATTTATAACTCATGTAATACTCGTCACATAAGGTTTTTTTTATTTTTAATACACTCGACTTTCATAGCGGTTATTGGTTTACGAATGAAGAAATAAATCTTGGCTCACAAAATTTTAATAATTTTAGCGACGTGTGCAAAGTTTAAATAACTACTTTATATTTATTTATTTCATTGCATGTTTATATATTTTCGGCCTGTTTATTAATGAAATTAATGAAAAACATTTGTTAATTGTAACATTTTTTCTAACACGAAGGTAAAGTACAAGTGATTCACAATTATAATTACGTTCGCTCTTTGTTCTCGTTTAAGATTGATACTGTTAGTTTTTGTGATTGGACAAAAGAAATAGTACAGCGTTAAATAAATAAATTGTTCATAATTTCTTTAGTTAATTAATAAAGCATCACTAAAACTGCATTAACGTTTAACGCAATCCCTTATGGCATAGTTGTTTATCCAACAGAAATAAGTAAACATTGGACAATCAAGGTTATCAACGAAGTTACATTGAAAGTAATTATCTGAAATTGGAAGAATTCAAACTGGTCTCACCTCAATGTCTGGTAACTCTTGACTTAATACTTTCGCCATGTTAGGATTTGTATTGTATCACAAAGATATTAATAAAATATTTTGTAAAAACGTCACCGTGGACTGCGCACTGGCAGCGCCACAAATGCGACTGTCAATGTGATCGTAAAACGCGATATAGAATGTATGTTATCTTTGTTGACTAATGTAAATTAGTCTATACGTATTCGTAAGCTTATACAACATACCTAACGGTAAATATGTTTAAACCAATAGCAGCAGTACGTCTGTTTGAATTTAAAACTTTTTTGACTTGTATCATATATTAGATTTTTCTAATATCTCACAAAAAAAAATTATTTCATAGAAAGAAATAAAATAATACTATTCGTTTCGGAGATTAGTAAACATTTTGTAATGTCTTTATTTATTATATTATTTTCATTTATGAATAGTATGTTGGTTCCTGAAGAATAAGTAAATACAGTCTCAGTTCCGATTATCAGTAAATAGTATATATGTATATGTTCTCCACTTATTTATGATAGCCAAAAATTTTGTCAATACGCGTAAAGGCTTCAATCATATTTTTTATAATTAAATGCTGTTTTAGTCATCTCCCTCTTCTTTTATTATTTATTTCTGTTATTTTATTAAAAATTAATTAGGAAACTGTATCGAATCAACACTAATTTTCCATTTATGACTCATGCTGCATTGTACTAATATAAGACAGTTAGTCTTGATCTCTTGATCCGAACATTGTATTCTGATAGATTCTCGATATCCCCTCAAAAGGGATATCCGTCTGCAAAGGATTATAAAGCTAAATTTTTAAAAATGTGCGAAATTATAAGTAGGTGCAGGAAAAAATTATAAAAAAAAACCAACACTTGAACAGTTAATATAAATATATTTTGAATTATTCAGAGGCTTCACAATATTTGGAAGAATTACTCGAGGGCCGAATATGATCGACTCACACCTGCCGGCGCATCTTCAGACATATAATTTATTATTTGTATAAAAATAATATTATACAAGCCGATACAGCTGAATGCAAAGCGTGGCACACTTAGTACAGTAATCGCACATCGTGAATTACAATTAATACAATTAACAAGGACAATAACAAATACTACCACCAATATAATTACAGACCAAAACAGTTACAAGGATCAATTTCAACTAAATTATTTTCGGACGCTATAACATCAGACATCACTTTTTTATTCTGTGCAACAATAAAGTTCCCGCGCTTAATGACAGATACTCAAGAAAAATTAAAAAAGCAAAAGTAAGTCATATCAAATAATAAAGTTAAAATAAGTTTATAAAAGTTAGCGCACACTTTTAATCTTTATTTCATAAAAAAAAATATTATCCACAATCAGGACATTACAACTTCAAAAGAAACGAGTACATTCAAAGCCCCCAATAAAATGACACTAGTTATAATATAAAAAAAATGCGACACCAATGAATATGGTGCGTATCAAATCATTTAGTTAAATTTAACACTAATTTATTGTTATTTACATGATGATTCTTCTAAATATTTGCATCTGAACAATACATACATTAAAATCTTACCAGCTAGTGTACCTATTAGTGCAATTGCTCGTGTTTTTTTTTTTCCTCCGCCATCAAATTCAAAAATAGCGATGAACAGACAATGGTCAATGTAAGAAAATATCTATGGCATCGTAATGGATGTTAAAAAAAAAACATTCACAATTGCACACACCTTAAAATGCTTACGTGTACTATCTATTTCATCTTATTCATTTAGGAGTTGGATTTAGACAGTAATTAACTTAATTAACTAGTTAAAAACCAGTTGTAATAGTGCCGAGATAACGAAAGGGCCGTTAGGCGTTTAAAAAAGCTTACAATTGTCAAAAACAACTTACAGGCCGTGACGATAGTCAATTAAAGCCTAAACCCATTATCACATTTTCCGCGAAAAAAATGGCTACCCCCTTTTGTAATACATTAAATAACTGCGAACGAAACGAAATGGACTGTATAAAAACGTTATAATGTCCATCCCGATGTAGTATATTTATACATATGCTAAATAGTTGTGCGGTTTTCCAGTTACCCCATATTGGTTTATACCGAAACTTATGTATACTATAGATCAATACACGAGTGTAACAGAACGATATTAATTTTGTCCCTTGCGTGTTGTGTTAGATGGTATTTTTCTTTACTAATAGTATTATATCTGCGTTGTAAAGATATAAAGTATACATAAATTTATGATGTAATAGCAAATTATTTTAAACGGCATTAAAAATAAAGTAACAATCCCGATTTCATAGCACTCATATCCAAATCATGAAAAGACGACAATAGAAAAGTTTATAACATTTATATTTTAATATTATCGCTGTTAAGGATGAAAATAACTTCCGAAATAGTTTTTGAAAATTTACATGTTTTTATATTTAAAAAGAAAGTAACATTGATTGGTTAATAGCTCAAAAATAGATAATACTTATAGTAAAACGTCAGCGATGTCGGCTTGCTTTAATCAAAATGATAGTGTTTAAATATACAAAGAAACTATTAAGATTTTTACGACATCAATTTTTAAAAACTAGACATTGTTAAAATATAACCGTACAAAACTGTTTTAACAGCGGACATTACATCCGGATTAATTTTTACAAAAAACTCACTTAGCGAATACTGAATGTACTTAAAATCGACACACTACAGTGGTATACAACAATTGGGAACAAAAAAAATTATAATCAATAATAAATCGAAAAATATAATCTCTGTCTAACACAAATTTCAACAATCCCATAATTATAACGACCGCCGTTAATTTCATTGACCACCACAGCGACATGGCCGGTTCGGTTCGGTTTTTAGCAACGACGCGGGAATGTATTTTAGTAGCGAAAGTCAAACAAACACCTCGCGAAGACATTTTTTTTAAAACTTTTTTACTGCGAGATGCTCTTCACAAAGGGTTAAAGCAGCGTTTCCCAACTTATTTGGTCCATGTCCCATTTGAATAAAAAAAATTTCCATTTCCCCTTGGACCTTGTGATTTTTATTCAATGCCTCCAAAAACAAAAAATGCAAAAAATTAAATCAGCATTTTTTTAAAGGTTTTAGATGACAGAATTGCCCCCTCGTAGGGCCTACGCCCCACATTGGGAAACACTGAGTAAAAGAATTATGAATATGGTATTTTAGATTTGTATTGTTTTCTCACAAAATTTTTATCAATCAAATATAACTAAATGAAACAAGACAGGTCTATTTATTATACCCTGATAGAAAAGAAAAAGGAATAACCGCTGTACAGCCAAGTCTTCAGTTATGCGCATTAAACTTACAGAGTTACATAATACATAAAGCTTTTACAAATTAATAATAATTCAGATATTGATCGCTTTATTAACTTTTGTTGTTGTTACGGTTATGTTGTAAATGTCCTCATTTAAAAAATATACACAAACGACATTGGCAGTCAAATTTTGAAAGATTATATAAAAAAGCGTTTACACATATATATATATATATATACGGAGCTCACTCACACCAATCCACATTACATTTAATGATGCGTATTAAAAACAGTACAAATTAAATTCTATTGATGCATTATTTGCAGTTCATATTACTTAGTTGTTTACAGCACTCTGTTGCGCCTTATAAAGGACACGGAGACGGATCTTTTGGTGACTTGTTGGATAGCTGTTCACAATGACATTGATCTCATTCTAAACTATCTGAAACAATAAAAAAGTTAAAGTAAATCAAGATGATAAGATATTCAGAAATGAAAACGAATAAGAAATGTGTCGCATGCACATCATAATCAAACTGAATCCATTGTCTCTAGCAATAGTACATTTGAATATTTTATTGTTGGTAGGTTACCATGTGATGAAGACCAAAGAATGGAGGATCAAAGAAAGAATAGAGAATACGTTGATAAAAAGGAGGATTGTATATTCACGATGGAAAGAAGGGAATTGAAGACTCGTGCTGATCCACAATGTTTTCTCCTATTTTGTCATACCAAGAAATGGGAGCAGGGTAGAGGTATGTTGATGATTACTATAATCTATATATCATTTACACATAATTAAAATTTTGTTGCAGATCTAAAACTTTCTAAAAATTCTGCTTTTCCCTGATATTATTGTTCAGGGGTTTTTTAACTTATATTTACATCATGTAATACTTATGCTATCTTATCATGTACTATATAATAAACTTGTACGACACCTATGCGTACATAGTCATATTTAAATATTCTTATTTCTATTATTTACTATAGTACATATCTTTTACTCTAAAACTGGTCAATTTGAGTTGGAGCTGAAATTGATGATACAAAATTCAATATTACCTCAACGTGTGCGCCGAACTTAAAGCAGCCTGCAGGGTCGTTTCTGTGGCTTGACGCGCGGCGCCGGGCAGAGCACAGCGCGGATGGCCTCGTCGAATACGGTCTTCAGCCCCTTCTGCGTCAGCGCAGAACATTCCAGGTACTTCACCGCGTTCACCTCCTTCGCCATGCTAAGGCCCTGCAACGTATACAACTCTACGTTATGAATCACCACCGCGTTAATATGCTCTGTTATTTACTGAAAGATGTCATCCTATTCCTCAAGATAACGGGAGCAATTTTATTTTGACCGTGTACAGGGAGGATCTTTTTTCAATCTTTCAATGTTGGTTCTCCTAGGCAAGATTCCGGAACGTGGATCCGAAAAACAGAGAAGAAAGTGGTTTGATGACAAAATAAAGTGGTGGACTTGATTGTGGATCGTTATAGTCTTCTCCAGCTGACCGAAAAAAATCATTTTGAAGAAGGAGCTTAATGTGAGCAATATGAGGGTGAGTGAAGGTACTTTTGTTGGCAATTTGTATCCCCACTGAAGTTCTGCCTTTTACAATTGTGAGCTTAAACTAAATATTTGGTAGGTTTGAACAGCAGAAACTGTTTAATTCTTAATTTAGCATTGACACATCCGATTAAAGCCCCTTTCAAACGATATGAACACTGACACGGTTTTTTTTACTATTAGGTATATATAGATCTTACTAAAAGCAGTCTAGAATATGTGAACAACTGTTTAATACTATAATTGTAATAACATCAAGTATTTACCTGCGGGTAGGTGATAGGCGCAAGCTTCTTCTCCTTCAGTTTCTCGATGGTGTCCTTGTCTTCACGGAGATCGAGCTTGGTACCGACCAGGATGATGGGTGTTGATGGGCAGTGATGTCGTACTTCTGGGTACCACTGTAAACAATCACCAATTTATTATAATCAATTAAACGAGAAAGACGTCCGTAAAATATCAAGTAATTTTGAAACAAAAAATTATTAAACCTCCTTTATCCACTTTTTGAAAAGGTATGAGTCGGCATTAAAAAAGGTAGACGCCAAATTGATAACCACCTCCTTGACTGGTTTAAAAAGGAAGAGCTCTTGAGCGGGAGCGAGGAAAAAGGTACATGAATTTATTATAAGATGGATTTGATTTTTGTCCATTCTTACCTTCGCACGAACATTCTCGAAGGATGCCGGGTTTACGAGTGAAAAGCATATAAGGAACACGTCGGTCTGTGGGTAGGAGAGGGGCCGAAGTCGGTCGTAGTCCTCTTGCCCGGCCGTATCCCACAGGCCCAGGTTGATAGGTTTGCCGTCCACCATTACATTCGCAGAGTAATTGTCGAATCTGCAATAATATATATAAAATTTTAATTAAGATTTGTTAGTAGCAAAAAACACAAAAAATATATAGATCAAAATGTATTCAGTCGTAAGAGAGTCACAATGCTAGATAGATACCAGATAC
>DWLS01004042.1:0-14622 GCA_018246255.1 Pachliopta kotzebuea | reverse complement strand
CACACGATGTTAAGTGATACGCTTTCCCATAACGATATAACGCTGATTAAGGTGGCATACACAATATCACATTGCACGGATAAGATCAGAGCCGTTGGAATTTTGTTGGTATGTGGTCGGGTTCCCGAGTTGTGGGTAGTCAAAGTTTCACAATTTTGTATGGGCCACTTGTTGCCTTTGACGAAAAATCTATCTTTACATATTATAGATGAATGTTGTGTATGGATTATAATCATAAAAGGATGAATGAGGGGATTGTCACCTACCACAACATCTCCCACCTCGTAGGTTGACTGGTAGAGAATGACTGTAGGCATTAAGTCCGCTTATAGGACACTAATTTTACGTATGGTTTTTGATGAACACGGTGTTATTTGTTCCAGAGGGGCGGTGTGTGATTGCCGCACCGCCACCATGTCGCACCACAGCGACGAGCAAGCGCTGCTGACGGTCGCCTCCGACTCGTTCTGGGAGCCGGGCAACTACAAGCGCACCACGCGACGGGTCGACGACGGCCACCGGCTCTGCAGCGAGCTTCAGGCCCTGGTGCAGGAACGCGCCGACATAGAGAAGACATACGCGAAGAGCCTGCGCGGCTGGGGCAAGAAGTGGAACGATCTCATTGAGAAAGGTGAGCCTTCACCACAACCTTCACAAATTACAGAGCATGTCCTAAACTTTAAATATTCACAAACATACATATGTTATTTTCATCTAACCAAAAAGATCGATAGCGTCCACTACTTAGAATAATAATAGTAATGTGAATTACTGTTGTCCAATTTAAACTATACTCTCGACGAAGTCGGAGAGGCACGTTAAGAAGAAGAAGAAGAGATTTTATAGGGGTAACGAGACTTCACACCTTATGTCTCTAGACGACGATTGCATTGTAGTGTTATTTACAACATTTTAACCGCCAACCACGTTGTTTTCTACAAGAGGATCACTTACTATAAGGTGAACGCCTTCTTTGTCTCGTCGCCTTCCATATTAAAAGAACTAAATGTATTCACGTAATAAGTATCATAACTGCTATCAAATAGACTGGTGTAAATTTTATGAGGCTGTTGTCTTTATCTCCTTTAAATTCTGTAGCTGCTAACAATGGTCTAAAATTTATTTGACGAGGCGATCGAGAAGTTCACCTGATGCTGAAATGTTACTGGACCAGAATAACAGCGTTAGTGAAGATGGTATAGACAATACCATCCTACATTAACCTCAAGGCATTAGTTACTAAATCTTGTTACCTCAGTAGCTTCTCTAGCTCACAACGCCCTTCAAACTAGAACACAGTACTGTTTCTCGGCTGCAATAGGAGCTGCGGCGGTACCTACCTAGACGGTCTCCGGCAATGTATAGCTATCACTAGTAGAATTCTTGGTGTACTATATCTTTATACGTAGTCAACGTGTATGGAAGGTCTTTCACCAACCTGACCAATGGTCTGGTGAAGATTGTAAGAAACCGCTGGATGCAGATAGCGTCGGAACGTTTGGAATTCAGAAATTTGGTGAGGCCTTTGCCTATCAGTGGGCATTTATGAGCTGCTGATGAGTCAAAATGTTTTATTATATAACTTGTCCTTTACCCAGCTATGTCTGACCATCTACAGCGGTACTCTTATAAGAGAATCGTGCGTTACTGGTCGTTATTTACTGTCAATACTGCCTATAGTATTACTTAACATTATCAAATGTTTAATATTCTTGACGGATTAAGGAATTGTTTGATCTCACTTAACAACCATGTCTCACACAATATGTGAACTGAAATGGAACTTTCTTAACCTATACTTTTATATTTTATCCTTTTGATCCGTTTTCCCCGTGGACAAAGAGACCGGCTTCATTCAACTTTATGTATTACCAGGATACCCTTTGACATCGGCATTAGGACCGGATGTCTGTATCGGCTCTTGTCCCGTTGTCCATTCATCGCACCCGTAGCCTACAGCTGCGAGCGATTACAAGATATACATACATATAGAGAATAACCGAGACATCATTGAATTTTTAAAGCTTTTTTAAAAATATTTCTTTGTAAAATTTTAGGTCATTAAACAAAATCTTCCATTACTTTATTGACTTAAGTATTTTTTTTTAAATTACGGGTGAATGCTTGACCACGATCCCACCTGGTGTTAAGTGATGATGTGGTTTATGGTGGTAAAGTGCATTAACCTAGCTAATGCCCATTCACTCTTTTCTTGAAAACGCCCACATCGAATTTGGTTGTTCCACTCCTTTGCTGTTCTTATTAGAATACAGGAGCCAAAACTTTTTGTGCATATACTGAGGATGTCCACAACATAAGAATGGAGTCTCGCCGTGCGCCTTATCGTTTGGTTATGAAAAGGAGATGGGTAAATTGCGTCATGCAATTCCTGCGCACACTCCCCGAAATAAATCCTTTAAAACACCGCGAGACTGACACCACTCGGCGCCTGTGATCAAGATTATTCAATCCAGCTGAGACAAGTTTTTGATCACCGAGTCTAGTGCTGCTAGATGTGTTTTCGCAGCACCTGCCAAGATATGGCAGCAATACTCCACACTCGACCGGACCTGTGTTTTACAAAAGCTGCCCTGGAGATAAGTATTGCCGCACTTAAGCAAGGACCCCCAGTTTCCTTGCAGCTACTATATCTGTTATATAAGAGTAGTGTAAATTTCATTGTCACATGTCTTTTACTACTTTAAAGATTGTTTCTGCTGATAAAAATTATCTATTCTTATAATCGACTTGGTGACGTGATGAGCATGGCCTTATTAGTAACGTAACGCTGGTTAAGATGGTTTGCACAGCACCACATTGCGCTCACCTCTTTAAGATGTAAGGATTTAAGTATTATTACCTAGTAATCTATTTATTATCAATCATACACCATTATATTACCGAATTACATAAAAATATTATAAAAAGAAAGTAAGTAAATGATTGGTAGTAATTTCAGTAGTTTACAACACCCTTCAAACCGGACAGTACTGTTTGTCAGCTGCAATAGGAGCTGCTGTGGTACTTACCTAGACGGTCTTTAGCAAAAGAGACCTATCGCTAGTAAAACTCCTTATGTATATCACCGTGAAGAGAATATGAAAATATTCCTTTTTTCTCTATATCAAAATAATGATTCTTTAAAGTAAGATACAGACAGCTAAATAAATTAGATAGGAAACCTTTTTGTAGCTCAATAGAAATATTATATTTATTCTATAATGAAGACAAGGTATGATATTACGACGTCATTAAATGATATTTTGATTAAGTGAACGTAACTTTATGGACTTCCTATAGATATTGTTCAGTAGGCAGGGGCTGCGTCAATATAATGAAATCGGTAAACATTTAAACTGTTACAAGAGGCACATTGGTTGCGTCAGCGTTAACGTAACATTACCAACTTATCCACTGACAAACATACTTTAAACTTCCACGTATTGAATCCGTATATCAACGCGAAAGAAGTGATTAAAACTTCTTATAAAGATATGCCAATTTTATATATCACTCGACTAAATCATTTAGATGTTCACTTCATGGTAAGTGATACGCTTACTTATAACATTTCGCTGATTAAGATGGTATACACAGCACCACATTGCGCTTGTCGCCTTGAGACGTTAGATATTAAGTATGGTATTGTAAATCGCGCCTTCTGTGAAGCTAATAAGAAAAGGTTTAAATAAAGCAACCAATCAACGGGTAATGATTATTAACTAATCAGAAAGAGAATAATTCTCGCCGAAGGATGTAAAAGGACAAACGCGCCTGAGCATTCATTTTTCTTTGAATTAATTGAAGCGAATGTCGTACAGTGTTCAGTTAATAATTGTTAACCAAGTAATTTCACTAGTATACAGAACACTTCAAATCGGAATGCAGTAATGTTTGCACATTACTATTTGGCGGTAGAAATAGGAGCTGTGATGGTACCTACAAATACGGTCTGACATCAGAAACCTACCACCATATTCTCGTATATAATACATACTCTACTATACTCTCTCTCATTACTCTTTAAAATCTGGATAAAATCTTTGCACAATTCCTTAACAACTTTTTCGGCATAAGACGTAATATTTTATTGCCTTACGCAACTTAAATATTACTATAATGTATAAAGATTTGGAAAGTAATTAAAAATCTAAATAATTTCACTAGGTCAGGGACTCGATAGCCCTGTAGTCTCGGGCTATCAAGATTAGGACTAAGGTGAGCCCTGCTTGTAGCAGAAGAAGTCTAAAAGAGTGTTCGGTTTCGTGGGCTGTGAGGGTGGGGGCCATCACTGTACATTAAGTGAGCCAGGAGCAGACGACTAGTACGAAGTGGTCCTAGTATCTTGTGGTATGCTGTTTACGCTGGGTAAGGGACCAGCTCTCCCCGGGATTTGCTTAATAGTGCAGGGAGACACCGGTGAGTTCCGTAGGAGATACCGGGGCCTTCAGCAATGCACTGAGAATGACCACCGAATGGGTTTTAGTAGATATAAATACCACATAGCTCTGAATTCCCCTCAGAAGCAGGGTATCTTTTGAAGATTTCCCTCGCGACAAAAAAAGAAGTTCCGGGACCTGAAATCAAAACAGGAAATATTTATAACCTGTTATATGACTGTTACTTGATGGTGCGTAAGTAGAATGAAACAAATAGAAAATGAAAGTTTACCGGGGTGCACCATCGATCGACGATTCAGATCACGGGGTTCGAATCCGTGGGTAGTTACGCCGAAAGCGTGCACTCGCATACTTTATCGAAAACGAAAATCGAAAGTATCGTGCGTGACCGTTTATTTAAGGATACACTTTTGTTATAGTGACAATACCACCGAATTTTTTTTTTTGGAAATATCTTTTTTATATAGTGACTAAAAAGCTCTAAATAGTACAATTTTGCATGTATTAAGACACTAAGTGATACACCTGGCACTAATAATGTTGCACTAGTTATGATGATATATACTGCATCACATTGTTCTCGAGATTCTAAAACGTACAATCGTATTTCCTCGTCATCAACATCAGCAACGAGGATGTAAGCGGTCCCAAGCCAACCTCACCTGTTCGTGGTGAACCCTGCTAATCAACAAACGAGGCTGGATCCCCACCAATCCACATTGGGCCAGCGCGATGAGAGACCACCCAAATCCCTCGAATATAATAGACAGTGGACGTCTATCGACTGATGTTAATGGTAGGTTAATATGCCTTACCATCACAGACTACATCGGGAACCAGAGCCAGACCTCGAGCAGGGGAGATTGGTTTAGGTCCTGAAAATTGTTGTGGTGGAACCGTATGGATTTCCTAGTATAAATTACTGATCTATATATTGGTTTAAAAGGTGCTGTATTCTAGTATATTACTTGGGTAACGAGATTTAAAACTTCATGTCCCAAGGCGACGAGCATAATTTAGTGCTATGTATACCATCTTAACTAACACCACCTCGTTAAAGGCAAACCTGTCACTTACTATCAGATGAACGACTTTCTCGTCGAATTAAAAAAATAATTTTTCTCGTATTGAAGACTGCTTAAGTAAGAAAAACAGCAGTACTCATTTCCGCTAAACATTAATTGTGCAAATGTTACTGTGTTCCAGTTTGAATGGTAAGTAGTGAAATTACTGGGGTAACGATACTTAACATTTTATGTCTTAAGGCAACGAGTAAATTTACGTGTTGTGTATATCATCTTAGTGAAACCTTCTAATGGGTATATTATTATTTACTATTAAGTGAACTCTCATGTCTATTCTAGTAACTTGTTCATAAAGCACTCCTACCAATTCCTGAAGCTCTCAGGATTCCGACTGACGGATTCCCTCCAGCAGTCCATGACCTGGCGACATTGCGTACTCATACCTCAACACACGCAATTGCATATCAGTCGCTTATGCAACTTGCACTTGCATCATGCCCCGGCACTCCCCGTCTCGCTTGTCCTGTCAATTATAACGTATCTTCGTACTCTTGTCTTTGCGGCTGCTTTATTAAGTAACAAGCGAATGGACGTTATATAAAATTACCAGTTTTACTACCTACTATACACCGCAGCATAGCGAGTCTAGTGTTTAAAGTCGTCTAAGTTTTCAAAAGTGATAGCCTAGTAGTTTGAACGCCGGCCTCCCACTCCGAAGGTAATAAATCCAAATCCGGCCTGCACCAATGAATTTTTCAATTTACATGCAGTTAGTATCTCTTCTTCTTCTCTCTTTCTCCTGCCCTGGTCCCACTTTATGTATGGTCGGCACAATATGTTCTTCTCTTCCAGTCTCGCCTATCAGCCTATCAGTATATATCACGGAGTTAGTATAACACCAACTAATACCACGTGCTCTGATGGTAAAGAACATCGTGAGGAAACCTACATATCTATGTGATGACCATCCGCTATCCGACAAGTATGAGGAATGGAGAAAACGATGACAATACTACTTCATTATAACTGACAAGGAAGTCGTCGTGATATTCACTACACATGATGACCACTACCCTCAGTCATGAGAAAATACCAATATGAAAATGTTTTCAAATTCATGTTTTCAAATCATTTAAGTCATATATTGTTAAGACTTGAAATTTTTCTTTGTATATAAAAATTTTTCTACGAGTGATTCAGTTTTCTTACGATTGAGAAGGAATATGGAGTAAGAGCACGATAGGATGCTCACGTCCAACAGTGTAGTAAGAAGGTGGAGTAAGAAGGACTACGAATAAGCAAAAAAAAAATTAAATTACATTATAGCAAAAAACAGACTATATTAGTAGTAGGACTCTGTTGGCGGAGACTTAATAACTTAAGTCTCAAGGCGACAAGCGAACATCTTAACCAGGGCCTCGTTATTATGGGCAAGTGTATTACTTACAGAATATTGCCTATTTAAAAAAAATCTAATTGACGAGATATACTATAAAGTATTCTGATATAAAGCGAAGTTAATGGAATCGTCTATGAAGAATTACAGATGACTTATTAAAATTATAACTAAGAATGTTTTACTAAAATGTTTGAAACATACTAAATATATTGATCTTTCAATTCATTTATTCACAGATGTAATTATTTAAAAACAAATATGACACTGATTTTTAAGTAGTTATTATTTAACCATCACAAAGAAAGTATTTTCTGGAACATGTATTATTTCGAGTAACGAGAACCACTTAAACATTATTGTAATGACAAAGCAACGGTCCTGAATGTCATTAAATCATTGTCAGTGTTTCGTCATTATTTTAGTCGACTATTGCAATACCTGTGGTAACACACGCGATGTGGATGATTTACTTGTAATTTTACACCCACACTTACTGATGATTACACGTTTGCAAGTAAAATATATTTTAACATTCATTATGGAGGTGTTGTAAGTTAAGTTACTCATTTATACGATCGAAAATTTTTAACTAAATGTATGAAAAAGAAACATTTTATTTATTTTATATACAAGGTAGATTAAAAAGGAGATCTTATGAAATATTTACAAAGGCGACCGTAACTCTTCAAACAAATCTGCGCTAGTAGAGAAAATTTAATGTTCTGCATCGGTATAATGTGGACGTAGTCCAGTACACAAACGAGTTTTAAATAATATAACAAATATCATATGAAAATAATAACATATAATAATTTATTTAATAATAGATAAAAATACTATCTTATCTTTATTACTATCACTAACCTATAACAATTCACTGGAAGTAAACGTTTATGAACTTCCTCTAGTTATCATAAGAATTATATTAATATGTAGTGTTTTCAAGAAAATTCCAAAAAGGTATATTATATCAATAATAAATTCACTATATTTTTATTCAAAAATTTATTCTTGGCCTTGCTTTATATGAAATTAAATAATGTTAAACTCTTTAATGTTCTTTCTATACTGATTTAATGCAGGATTACATATAAGTTTATAGTGTAATCCTATTGACGGTTTAAAGATTTTAATTAATTTGGAAAAACTTATATATAAAGTGATCCTTTGAATAAATTGAATACATAATTTGCTTTTATTCAAGTGAAATAAATGTTTAACTTTTTAAGGTTTCTATTAAAATGTTGAGCCATACGAACGATGGAAAAGTACACTTAGAAATCGGAGTCCACGAAATTAAAAATTCTCAGTAAGCAAAGATTGACTTTTCTTAAAACAGTTTTTTTGAAAAATTGTTATTTTAACTTACACGTTCATATTTTTTTTTACTTGTGTAATTATTCTACTTGCGTGCATGGGCATTATACTTACGTCTTACTTAATATCAGTTCGCAACGTGAAAATTACCGAAATTACATTACACTGCTTATGTTCGCTGTCCCCGGGAGGTTGGTTAACACGATTTAAATTTATTAAAATACAGAAATGTTACTTATGTAATGTTCTTGTTTAAATTGCGACAGTTGTACGTATGTTTGTTGGCATAATAATCATACTAACAATTAGGAAATGCTTTAGTTTAAAAAATATTAAATATCACAGTATTACTTCATTGTGTAAAGGAAATCAATATATTTTTATGCTTTTATTCTATATGTGTCCCAAAGTTAAAGGTTAATGGAGATCCAAAGGCAATGGAAGTGAAAGAATTGGTTTGATGATACAAAACAGTTATCTGGTATAATAAATACCATATTAGTTTTCTCAAATTGATTATCAAACTATAGTTTAAAGAGAACCTCATGATAATTACATTGTATGCTCGTCATCATCAAGCATCAACATCTCTCAAATTGGGGTGGAAAGTGGGAGTATCTAAATTAAATAGTGGACTTCATTACATTGAAATGTAAAAATTTAATATCGTATTAAAAGGTTGAGTATATTACTAAAGAGTTATATGTATCCGCCTTCTTCTTGCCACTGCTTGAAATGATCGAGCCTCTCGAAAAAGGAGGCATGGTTCCCTCACTATATACGAGGATAATTTAAATGCCAACAAAAGTGCTATTCGTTAGTCTGCACTACTTTAACTTAAGATTCAGTTAAACTAAACCACTTGTGAAACAAGTATAAAGTTTCCAATTTATCTCCGGCTGCAAGCCGCAACTTGACGAAAAGTATAAAGTTACACGCTCGCATGCGATTTTGAACTTTAAAACCATTTTTAATAAGGATTACTTTAGTTTATGAAGTGAACACTTCATGCATTGTTAATTCCGCAAGATGTAATTAAGTTAAAAGTTATGCTTTAGGTTTTGAACGGCGCTGTCATCACGTGTATTTACTTAATACGACATTAACTGCTTTAATATGTGGCGCAACTTCATAAAATAGAAATAGAGTTATCATCATTGTAGTAATAGTTTGTTGATGTTATTAAGATATCTCAACAAAGTTGGTAATATTTAAATAATTTACGTGGTGCAATCAATATACGAGGATCTGGCTCTCCATGAATCCGAGACGATCCAAATCTCCTCACTATTAAGACATATATCCAGCAGTGGACGTCTATCGGCTGATGATGATAATTAATGAGAAGTACTTTTTAATTAAATGAACCACCGAAGTATAAATGACGCTCACTTGTTGGTGATGGTTCTCGATGCCCTGGTATATTAGATTTTGTCCTATACCTCAGTAATTTTACTATCTAACTAGTAATGGCCCGTTGCATTCATAACTAAAAAATAATATAAAATTAATAAATTCAAAACTTTATTACCATAGCTATGTATATATAGCATATGTCAGGCATTAAGTTGGCATAGCGACATTCCGTTCTACACTGGCTAACGTTAAGAAAGGAAAGATTTTCGTAGGACTACCTTAAGAACGCAGTTATATTTGCACATCATCAACAGCTAACCATATCCCACCGCTGGACATCGGCCTCTTCCAAAAAATGCCACTTAACTCGATCTTCAGCTACAATATTTGCACACTACTGTTTAAAAGTGAATCACGTCATTTTCTGTTTGATTTTAACTGAGATAATCAGGTGCTTATAATCTTTATAATCTCTGTTTTTTTTATGAAGACAAAGCTGTTTGTGAAGCAAACTTAATTTTCATACATTGGCAAACACAACCTGGTCAAGAACCGACTTTATCTAACAGCTCGTTTTGATTACTTGATAGTACAAAAAGACGACGCCGACCCTCGCCGGAGGTGCGCCAACAACTTCAAAGTAAACGTATATTAATTCAGTGCACGTATTAAGTTTATAACTCTATGTTAGATCACCGCTGGTTCATATGATGATGTTAACAACTGATTTATGATATTTATCATAATTACAAATTAATTTTGTTTTAACTTTTCGTTTCGAATTCAGTGGAAGAACTACTGATACTAAAATTCGCGAGACTGAAGCTCCAATATAGAATCAGTCTACGTTCACACTTATTTTCCGGTGGACATAATCGCTGAAAGTCACATTACGCTTGCCGCTTCAACACGTAAGATGTTAAGTCTTGTTACCCAAGTAATTTCACTAGCATACAGCACCCTTCAAACCGGAACACAGTAATAATTGCACAGTACTTTTTGGCGGTTGCAATAGGAACTGTGGTATTTGCTCATACGGTTTTTGGCACAAGAGATCTACAACCAAACAGTACCGTATTCTGTGGAATGTATACTCAGCAGTAGACCTCCATAAGTCGATTATAATAATTATGTTAACAGATCTGATCTATCTTCTTTTCTCATCATCCTGCTACGTATTCTTACTGTAGCTAATTGAATTACTTGGGTAATATGTTAACTCTTTATTATCTTCACATGCACCAAATTGTTATCAGCAGACGTGTGACTTTTCACATTGCTTCGTTGATAAAGATATAATATTGATATGTATGAATATTAGTTTAGGAAATAAGTTTTATATGTTGGTCCGCAGGTCCTGAATATGGCACAATGGAAGCAGCTTGGAAGGGCGGAATGGTAGAGGCCGAGCGACTCTCCGACCTGCACCTCAGCGTGAGGGATCGTCTCGTGAATGACGTCATCGCACAGATTAAAAACTGGCAGAAAGATACCTATCACAAGGTCAGTTAATATCACACAAATATATTTCATTGGTTTTTAAATCATCATCAGCCGATAGACGTCCACTGCTGAGAAAAGGCCTCCTCCGACAGTGGCGGGTTTAGGTCATCTTCCACCACGCTGCTCTAATACGGGTTGGTGGGGTTATTTTCAATACTTAAAGACAACTTCTTTTAAAGTCTCAACGATTCAATATTTTCTGATAGGTTTGCACAGACAAAAACTTAAAATAATCTATCCAGGATCTTCTTTTTCTTTTCTTTCTCCTGCCCTGATCCCACTTTATGTAGGTATGTATGTAGGAATAATCTATCCAGGATCATCATCTTTAATCAAATTTTCATAAAATTTCCGCTGATTACCATTGATTCAATGATTTTAATATAGATACATAACCTATGAAACCGTATGTATTTCATAACAAAACCTCACAACAATGCACCGGCCAATAAATCATGGCACATGGCATTGGCATTACGTTACCGCAACTCGATATCCAGATTTGGCATAGAGTAGATGAAATACAGAGGATGCTTTGTTAAAGGCATGAATATATATATAAATAAATAGATTTTAATACAAACACTGCCAAGCAGTGGACAGCAGTAAACTGAAATGTTGACAATGGTTACATATTAAGAAAACTTCAATGCGTTTTCGACTCCAATTTTACATGATTTCAATAAAAATATCTTAGTAAAGCGTGATCAACAATAAACCGAACCTTTGCATCTCTATGCATTCTTTATTAAATGTACTCCTAGAAGAGCTCTGAGTTGTTAGGAATGATTCCAACCTATGCCTTCCACCATCGCAGTACACGGCACAATACCAAATTCCATTGTCCTCACCTTTTTTTTGTCGCGGTTAAAATCTTTAAAAGATACCCTTGAGGGAAGAGGTCAGGGTTATGTGGGATTTATACCCACTAAAACCCCCTCAGTGCATTGTGCAAGGTCCCGTTATATCCTACGGAACTCACCAGTACCACCCTGCACTGCAGCTGAGCACATCCCGGAAAGAGCTGTTATACTCTCCAGCACCCACAGTATGCTACGACAAAAGAGGAGACTATTTCGTACTAATCGTCCGACCTGGGCTCACTTAATAGACCCTCAAAGTCCGCCAACTCTTTACCCTGTTTAGTCGCCTTCTACAACAGGCAGGGCTTACCTTAGTCCTATTCCTGATAGCCCGAGACTACAGGGCAACCATCGTCACCACCTAGATGACTGGCGAACTTCCACTGTACCTTTTAAGCGCAACATCTTACTACGCACTATGTGGAATCAGTTGTGGTCAGTGGAATTTCCGTACCATTACAACATGGGGCCTTTAAGAAAAGAACGTACCACTTCCTCTTTCAAGATCTGCAACGCAGTCACAACCCTGAGGGTGTGGCGACTGTCTGAACATCAACACTATATACTATTCGTTCGTTTGTCCGCTTCTCTTTAAAAATGAGAACAAAGCATTGATTGATAGAGAACAAGACAAAATAATTATTGTGGGGATTTACCATATGAAGGAGACGGCTTAGTCTTAGCACCATCGAGATTCCACTCTAATCGGATATAAACATACAAAACTACTATACTATATAGCTACAAAAATAATTATATAAAAAGGTATTATGTATTTAATGTTGCTACACCTCTGTCACCTTTGTCACCTGGGTTGTTCTCTGGCAATCCGCCAAACGGCTCCAATGACATTTGCCGATATGTCTGCCACTAGAGCATGATTTAATGCTTTTGCCAAATTAACAGTTGCCTAGTGTTATTTTTTTAACTGTTATGATGTTGGTATTTTATACTTAGTACGCCTTTGGGGACCTTTTCTATCGATAAACAGTACCGTTCAAATATTACTGTGTTCCGGTTTGAAGAGTGCTGAAATTACTTGGGTAATGAGACTTAACACCTTATGTTTGAAGTATCAAGGACGAGTGCAATGTGGTGCTGTATACCATGCTTACTATTGCCAGGATGTTATTTGCAGACTTATGTATCACTCACCATCAAATGAAAGGCTTATTCGTCTCGTCTTCCCAGAATGATCGTTTAAATAAATATAGGAATTATTATGAAACAATTAACGCAATCTTTCATAACAATTCCGTACGATGTAATTAAGTAAAAACTTTTTACTTAATTACACGAAAAATGATAACGGAAACGTGCGTTAAGTAAGAGATCAAGTTTTTCGGGAACCTTTGCATAACTCGACGGTGAAAGTGGTTTTATTCGAAAATTGTACAATACTCACTTTCCCTTTTTCTTAACCGACAATCTGTTCATCTGTGCGATTCAAGCTATTCGCTGTCACCAATATATTTACGTAAGTTTGGGCACCGCGTGTATGTACTAACAAATACATTTCTATTATACGCTCTCACCAACAAATGTAGTGAATGTAAATAGAAGAAGAAAACAATGTTTTACATTAATTTAAATCTATAATCTATTTTAATGAGCTGAATTATATACACTGCATCGCGGTGCTGTGATTTTATTGCGAAATGTTTGATTAGGATGCAACATAGTGTTACATACAATACACTCTCTACTGACTTAATGCTGATGTTATTCCATATAGAATTTATTGTGGTCTTTTTTATACGATGAGGCAACGAGCAAAGAATTCACCTGATGATAAGTGATAAGATTTTCCATTATTCGAGCGCAATGTGATGATATGTGATGAAATCACATTGCCCATAGCAACGCAGTGCTAGTTAAAATGGTATACATAACACTACATTCCGCTCGTCTGCTTTAGACGTAAGTTGTCAAGTCTCGTTACCGCTGTAATTTTAGTTTATACCTAAAAATGTTTTAAAGAAACTTCCTTTCTTTTAGAAAATTCATCTTAGAAATATTTTTTAATAATACTTTTCGATTGGAGAAGCCATAACCAGCTATTCAGCCATGGACTTGAATCTAGTCATAGTTATATACTATTGTAATATTTTATGTACTGCCTTATGTAACTTTCATCCTTTTATTTATGATGATAATACAAAAGATAATATTGTTCAATAATGGCTATTCAGAATATAATGGCCGTGCTAGATTACTAGTTTTAATAGAGAATGCGTATGATAAAAAATACATGTAGACTTCATAGTTGTGCCTTATAATGTTGTCTGAAATTCGTAAAATTCTAATAGTCAACATCGTCATTAGTAATGCCCTGGACATCCTCGCCGCGCATGTAACCAGCGAACATGGTCACACTGCTTCATGAATAATTCCTCGCACATAGTTCGCCTTATGCGCGTGCGCATCGCCCGCCGGATACTTCCCGCGATGGACTATCGCAAATAGAGACGTGTCTCATTCATTTGAATTCACTCATTATAGTCATATTGAATAATTTAATTTGTATTTATATTTATTTATCATAAACTCTAATCCCGATGTGAATTCATCTGTCCGATGAATACGGGTAATTACTCCCCAATAATATTCCAAATAGTGTTATGACCCACGAATGCCCCTTAAATTAAAGGGAAAATATACAAAACCGTCACAAGACCTGTCGTAATGTATGGTTCTGAGTGTTGGGCAATCAAAGAGATGGATGAAAAGAGAGTACATGCGATGGAGATGCGAATGTT
>DWLS01004041.1:0-14622 GCA_018246255.1 Pachliopta kotzebuea | reverse complement strand
TAAAAAAAAAAAATTTTATTTTTATCAAAAAATGTTTCACAAAATATTACTTTGTTTAAAACTGCATTTAAAAATTAAAAAAAAAAAAAAAAGTAAGTGTACGTATGTACTATATTACGGTAATTATTATTTTTTTTTAACTTTAAATGTAACTTTGAAACTTCACCTACGACCGCATCACCCACCTCCTAGTTTGCTTGGTAGAGAACGCCTGTTGGCATTAAGTCCGCATACTGGCCACTTTTAGTTGTTTCAAAAAAGTTCTTAAAATAAAAAAATCTTGTCTCGTGCAAAAAAAAGCTTGTGCGAAAGCAGGCGCTAAAATTTATTAATTATGTATGAATTACAAAATTTTTAAAAGGGTTTTAAGCTACCGGTGGGCGGACGGCTCGTTATGTAGTCTAATGGAAAAACATTAATCATTTTGATAAGTTGATATTATACTGTGCGACCCCGACTTCTAATGGAATTGCTTGATCCCTGTTCCTGGAGATCATCTAGGTAGATGGCACTGTGAAGGAAGCATTTATTTATTAGTTCTAAAAATAATTATACACTATTACATTAGAACGACCATGAAAAGTAATTTAAGTAAATGATTGTTAAAATGCAAACAGACTTTTCATGTACACGTTTTGACATATTATAGAAGTTAGGCTAAGGTAAACAATATTAAATAATAGGGTTGCAATAAAAAAAAAAACAATATAGGAGGTGTACAAAATAATTAATAATAATGGTAATGTAGTAATTAAATAGATTTCAATAAGTATAAAGCTTTACGAAATTTGTATAATGAGTGATACAGAAACATTGTAAAGTATATAAATAGCCACAAATTCTGTTCTTTGTAAATTTCTTTTGTTTATGGTGACAACGAAATATATTTTTAATGTTTTTAAAGATAGATTAACACTTTATTGCTCACAATATGGTACAGTGAATTAACTTAACTAAACTTATAATCTATTGTGGGCAAAGGTGGCCGTATCGCTATAAGCGATCTCTTTCAGACAACCCAAAAGAACAAGAGAGATAAAAATAAATACATTAACAAACAGTAAATCAGAATTGTTTTTAAATAATAATGATAATAAATAAATAAGAGCAGGAAATATTTATAGAATATATAACATAACTGTCCTGTTACTGTTGTGGTAGACTTACATGCTATAGCAATTATCAATTTCGACACATTTAAATTCCAGGTTAGTTACATTAAGCTAGTTGTGTATTTTGCTAATAATATGTAAATGTATTTATAACGGTTCAAGATATAGTTAACAAAGCTTTTGAACCGTATTTAAACGATTTAATAATATATGGTAAATATTCCCGTCGTACGAGATTTACCGGCCTGTGTTTTATTATTACAGCGGGATGTTGTTTCATGAAACACTGTGCATATGATTTACACTTGTATTCAGTATAAATAATACTGCATTGTATTGTAATCGTTTTTAGTTAAATTATTTGTTACACAACATTTAAAAATACTTTAATTTGGTTTAAAAAATATGGAAGTACAGAAAAGAAATAAATTCCGAATAGTTGCATACTGTTAAAAATATCTGTATTACAATATAAAGTATTCGACTTTTTAATTATCTGTGTGTAGATTTATTTACGTTAATATCCAGCTAACTACGCAGGATATTATTGTTTTGTATTTGACCTATAAAAAATTATGAGATAAAAGTGCTTAATCATATTAAAAACTCGGTTATTATCTTTATTATGGTAGTTTAAACGTAGTTAAAGTTAAATCCGGCGTCTATGTCATGTATAATATAAAATAAAAACTGTTTATTTTAGACAAAGGGGAACCATATTATGTTAGTAAAATCTTAAAAACTATGTTAGTATTCTATTCTTCTTAGCTACATTGTCCTTCGCCGCATATTGATTATGAGTAGACAATCTAACTACTGATTATCTTAACAATCCTTTTCGATATTTAAGTTACTTTACAATTAGAAATATAATACACTTATCATAAAATACAATTATCTCTTTACTTTATGTACAAAAGACATAATTTTCGCCTCAATTCAATATGATATTGTATGAAATTGTAAGTAGAAATGGTGAAATATGATCGTTTAAAATATTCTGTATCTCATATGTTGATAGTACATATTAATATTTTAATGGCGGTAGATTTACAATATAAATTTGTTAGTTAATTAGAGAAAGTAACAAACTACACAATTTTATGGACTCAAAGAGCTAATTCACGTGATAGTAAGTTAAGCACTTGTCCATAACATAGCACTAGATAGGATGTTAAACAAAGCACCGCATTGCGCTCGTCGCCTTGAGACATGAGGTTTCAAGTCTCGTTACGTCATTAATTTTATTAAATACAACGGCATTCGAACCGGAACACAGTAATGTTTGCGCAGTAATGTGTTTTGGCTGTACTAGGGGCTGCTGCGGTAACTACTTAGTTGGTCTTCGGCAACAGATACCTTCTTTTATTACCACCACCTTGTACCATTCCAAAATATATCTTTAACAAATAGCCAGCACTAAAACAATTCATTTGCTAAAGATCAGCAAATTACCAAAATTCTTAAGGGAATGTTTACATAGGCAGCCGTAGCACAAGTTTCCTACTTAGTCAAATTTAAACGACTGACCTTAGTCGTTTTCCGTTTCATGATTTAATGGCTCTGGCAACTAAATGTTTTACTCTTATTACAATAGCAAGTTTATCTTACAAGACATTAGATAATTTTTTATTTATATCTTTATTATTTTTTGAGCTTCCAACTTACAAGTATGTAGGTTATGCTGTCCCATTCGTACTGTAAACCCCTCTTTTAAGTAAAGTTCCCTCATTTAAATTAAGTACGAGTATGAGTAGGTAGTATGAGTATATTTAACAGCTGAATATAATAAAAAGGAAATACGTTTGCTTATACATATGTATATGCTGATATTAACAAACTTCGTTTTGAAATTGTTACCTTTTTTTTAACTGCTTAATAACACATAGTTTGTTAATAATCCTAAGAACTTATTTTATTGCCAATAAATTTCCGCACAACAGAACATGAAAACAGGAAAATGTTTTTATTCTCAATTAACTTTTGGAATAAAAAATACGATACAAACAATTGATTTCCCTGTGGGTTAAAGCTCAAAACATTTTCTATGATGAATTGATTTTGTTATACAGTAATAATAACATATAAGCTATATCTTTTTTTACAAATTATATATCAAAACGGTCAAGGCGTGCGATGTTGTGATAAATCATAGAAATAGAGAAAGGGATGATGATTGAAACTCAACAGCTTCCTTAAAGCAGTGGATAAACGCTTGACTTGTAACACAAGGATTTAATTACGGTGCTATATAGCATGTTTTTATGGTGTTAAGATATTTTGGAACCTGGATTGGTGTAATATTATAATTTTAATCCCAAAAATCAGCACCGCTTTCGTGCTGCTATTACATTAAAGGCAAAGTATTTTACTCGAGAACGTTTTACTATATAAAATTGAGAAAAAGCGTTAATCTATAGCAGATTAAAAAAAATACTTTTCTGATATATAGCAAACAAATCCATTTAAGTCAAAATTTGCTTCCGTAATAAAGTGTAGATTTTTTTTTAAATGAATAGATGTAAGCGCCTTTTAAAATTTAACAGCAAAATTAACAACGCGCAGAATTGCGAAGTAATTTTCTGTACAAATACAATTTTTTAATGAAACCATGGCATTGTTCGATATGCACAATACAGACGTTGTTTAATGAAAAATCAGCTTTTTTACTTAAATAAACAACATACAAACTTGTAACAATATTGTTGTAAAATGTATAACTGAAAATACTTAAGTTGTGCATTTTTGTTGTAAAGACCATGTGAAATTGAAGTGAAATATTAAACACGCTATTATAAAACAAAAACTAAGTAGCTGAACGAATCTGTATATATTGTAATGTCTATTGTCTCGAAGCTTAGAAAGCCTCGAAAGCTTACAGTTCAAAGCGGAATTCCTTTTCCGGGAATGTGAGGTTTTCCGTTTGCAGTGACGCATGGAATGCCGGAGCGATTGAAACGACCGCAAGCACAGAATCGACTGTTGAAATTTCGAAAGCGGATCTGTCTTTTCATCTTTATCAAAATATTTCATATGTATCAAAATTTACTATGCATGTATATTTTATTCACTATTGTTTAAATTGTTTGTGCATTAAGTAAACGTATAATATTGTGTACCTATTTTTAACCGTCGCTGTGGCCCAGCACGCAATGAATTATCCTGTCCCTCTTTTGATAATGCTATAAGAGATGTTGTTTGGATTCAAGGCCAATATGGTCATCATCATCTGCCGATAGACGTCCACTATTGGAAATAGGCCCCCCAATAGTGGAGGGATTACGGCCATATCCCACCACGCTGGCCCAATGCGTGTTGGTAGAGAGCCGGATCTTCGTTAGATGATTAGCAGGATTCACCACGAGCAGGTGAGGTTGGCTTGGGTCCCGTGAGTTGTTGTGTAACTATTACATCTTTGGGGCAATATAGTGCTAAGTAAATATCAAAACAAGAATATTATAGTATTAATTTTTATAGAGGCGGGAACTGCTGCAGAAATGCGTATTGTTATTTGCTTTGTAAGCTAACATAGTGCCATTCTCGGTGTCTGGCAAGTTACATAACAAAAGGAGGATGTAGTTGGTGAAAGGCTTCTTGGGCAGCTGAAGCATCAATGTATGATGCAATCAAGTCACCAATGAAACATGCTTTTGAAGAACAACTGCTGGTGGAAGGTTTCTATAGCCAGAGACCGTCTAGGTACCACCCGTCAAAAAGTACTGGGAAAACATTACTGTGTATCGATTTAAAGGAAGTTCTAGGTAGTGAAATTACTGGGGGTAAACTTCAATTCTCATGTGTTAAGGCGACGATCGCAGTGTGGTGCTGTGTATACCATTTTAACCAGGGCCATGTTGTAGTGGCAAGCGTATCATTTGCCATCTGGTTACGTAGAATAAACAAAACAAACACTAGCAATCGCTATATGAACGTCATTATTGCATTGCTATATTGCTTTATAAATAGACATATCAACAAACAAAAAACAATAACAGTATAATAAATACACAGTTTGTAACTTTATCAGTAATTTGAGTTATATTAAAATCAATAAATAACGTATTTTGATGTAAATATGAACGTAAGCGACAAAGTTGGTAAGTTTCACTGCTATCGGTACAATAAGTACAGAAAAAGTTTTGCAATCCCACGCGCAATTTCTCCGCGAAACTTTTAAGAAATTTCTTTTCATTTTTGTTATAAGACTCTGTTCCGCCATCATTATAAATCTTTTGTATGAACATTGCCGTTATAAATAAATATAAATACATGTATGTCTTATATTTGTATTTTACTGATGGTAGGTATCTGTTGACGCAGACCGTCTAGGTATATAGAACCGCAACTCCAAATAGTGCTATGCAAACTTTACTGTGTTCCAGTTTGAAAGCGTTGTAGTTAGTGAATTTACTGGGGTTACGAAACTTGACACTTTATGTTTCATGACTACAGGTGCAATGTGGTGCTGCGTATATCATCTTAACCAGAGTCAAGTTGTTATGGGCAAGCGTATCGTCATCTGGTGTACGCCTTATCCGTAGCCGTGTTGTAAAAAAAGATTAATTTATTAGGATATTCTTTCTTTTCAAAGTTACCTTATTTAAAAACAATTGGTATATACCTATATAGTAATGTGTAAGTTAAATATAAACAAAATGATTACTAACTTTAATGCAGTCTATTGACGTAGTAACTTTGTTCTTTACAAATGAAAGTTATATAAAACAAAGAGTATAAGAAAAGTAAATTACTAGCACGTCTATTTCCTTTCAAAGTAGTAAAACACAACGACCTCTAATGTTTTGTTTTTGAACCGAAATAAAGTGAACCGCCAATCAGGTGGTGGTCTCCATCGCCGGTAACGACCCCACGTATAATATGAAAGCGATAAGAAAAGGCAGAACTGCCTTTTTTATTTCGTACGATAATGGATCTGCTTTTAAGTACAACGGTTATTTGAACTTTGTTCTTAACGTCACTTTGTTGTATATATCGAAAATTTCTCTGTGTTTTATTTACATACATAGATAAACCATTTATTACGTACAGTATGGTACAGCGAATTATCATAAGTAAACTTATAGTCTAAATATGGGCAAGGGCGAATTTATCGTTCTGAGCGATCTCTTCCAAACAACCCACTAGGATGGTAGATGTAAAATTAAATAAATGGCAGATAAGCAAGAATATAAAAAAATAACAATAATAACAAATAAAGAATTAATTTACGTTTGGATTTTGTAAACTTAATTTATTAAATGTCGATATAGTAATCAATATCAGTTCGTTTTCGCTTTCTATAACTTAATTTGCTTCTTCATCAGCCGATATACGTTCACTACTGGACATAGGCCTCTCTCAATAACTAGGGGATTTGGGCCATCTCATCATCATATGAATGAAAGTTTACTATGAATGTATATTTTATTCAGTATTATTTAAATTGATTGAGTTAAGTAAATGGATTGAGACCTATTCTTTACTGTCGCTGTGGCCCAGCAGACAATAAATTATCATGTCCTTTTTTTGATTAAGGCTATAAAGGGCGGTGTTTGGATTCAAGGGTAATATGGTCATCGTCGTCAGTCGATAGACGTACTGCTGAAAATAGGCCCCAACCAGTAGTGGGGGGATTAGGGCCATCTCCCACCACACTGGTTCAATGCGGGTTGGTGGGAAGTCGGAGCTGATGTTGATTAGCAGAGTGCACTACGACTAGGGCATCTTTTGTCTCGTGAGGTATTTCTTGGGACCCCTTACACCCCATTTTATTTGCTACATTTTAATAACGACGTGTTAAACTTCAACAATTTTATGAATTCTTATGGTTAAATAGTTTTTTCTTACTCTTTACTGGTGATAGATTTCCGTTACCGGAGTCCGTCTAGTTAGGTACCACCGCAGCTCATGTTTCTACTGCCAAATAGTAATGTACTAACACTACCGTGTTCTGGTATGAAGGGTACATGTATTGAAATTACTGAGCGATGAGCACAATGTGCTGCTGTGTATACCATCTTAACCAGCGCACATTATTATGAGCTAGCATATCAATTACCATCAGGTGATAGCTTTACTTAAAAATATGTTAGTACATTGTTAATATAATGTATATATGTATATATATTAACGTAATTTCCGATAATGTATTATACATTAAGTGGTCTGCAGCGGTCTCCGCGCCATTACTGGCGGTAAATTATGTTAATGAAGATATGTATGAGTGTATGTCATATAATTAAATTTCATACACACGCAGTGTTATAGCGAAAATACTAAATTTATAGGAAAATAAACTTTCTTCATACAAGCTGGTAGATCTATGTTGCTACAAACCGTCTAGGTAGGTACCACCGTAGCTCCTATTGCAGCAAACAGTACTATGTAAACATTACGGTGTGTACTATTTAAAGAGAGATGTAAACTAGTGAAATTATTGGGGTAACGAGACTTAACATGTCTCATGGCGAAAAGCGCAATGAGATGCTGTGTATATGATCTTAACTAGACCCATGTTGTTATGGTCGAGCGTTTCACTTACTATCAGATAAACGAATTTTTCGTATCATCTCCTCGTTGAAGAAATATATACACAATTTTTTATCAGTAGTATTCATCACCTATTTATAAGTGAGCCAGGCATTGTACAGAAACTTTTGTACTAAGACCGGTTTCCCTTGTGATTGTGTTTCAAGCTAAATCGACCATTACACGTCCTTCGAGCACGTTTAACAGTGACGCTTAATGTCCTCTATATAATATCTTTAAAAAAAAATATTTAAAGAAACTAAAGAAAATTGACGTTGACAATATTCCACGTAAAGATTTTAGAAGGATTTGTAACAAAAAATTAAGTGAAAGTAACTTAATTAAAATCTCTTAAAGTACAACAGTAAGTGAAAATCTTCTTAAAGAAAGTTTTTCTTCAATTATATCTGCGAACAAACTTTATTAAGTTACTTTATAAATAAAAAGTACTAGAAATGATTTCGTTATTTCGAACTTTACTACTAGCTATACACGTAAGTGTTAACTTAATACTCTTTTAATAGCTGTGGTTAAATTACATGTTTTAGAGTTTTTATGAATGTAAATAAGCCTGGGTTATGTACGAAATTTATGTATGCAATGGTTTTGGTTCTTGAGAGGAAAAGCCACGAATCCCAACAGCGGTAATTTGGGGAAACCAAATTATTTTATAAATTACAAGTATTTTTTTAGCTTATTGTTAAACATAGAATAAAGTACAAAAGTAATAACTAATTGCAACCAGAATACTTTGTATGAATTTTATAACTATTTTGTTACTTTTTAAGGGACAATAAGTTTTAAACAAAGCCTAGAAAGATTCGATGTAAAATATATTCTAGTCATAGACACTGAAATTTCCAGAGAAATAATAGTTCAGAAAAATATTTCTAGACAGAGACAATCAGCATTTCAGCACAAAATGGAAACAGTGGCCGGGGCGGCACTGCGGACGACATATATTGTTTGAAATGCGTTTTCTACTTGTAAAAGTTGTTAAAAACTTAACGTACAACCTTCGTGGAGGTTCTCAGTTGTTGTTTAGCTTTTATTTTTTAACTTTATTATGTAAAGCCGCAAAACTGTGAATATTAACACTAATACAAACCATTTTCTTGTCTGGAATATTTAAACGACGATGAATAGTTAATAATTATAACAGAAATTCATTTATATAATAATTGTTATTTATTACTTGGGAACCGGAATAAGAAAACATTTAGTAATTCCTCTAAAATATTAGGAGATAACAAGGTATACAAAGTATAACAAAAACAATTTTTTTCCTGCTTTTCTCTGATATTGCTATTTATGGCTTTTTAAACTTTTATTTACATTATTTAATACTTATGTCATCTTATCATCTAGATTACAAAAACCTGTATATACATATATGCATAGAGTCACGTTTATATGTTCATATTTCTATTATTTACTAGTACATATCTTTGATAATATATTATAACTAATTTACATTTTATTAAGTCCTTTAAACTACAGGTATGTATTCTCAGTCCTGTTTCCTGTTCAAATTCATACCGTAAAATAAACCTACGTAATACCTAAAACATATATTTAGTAGTAAAAGCAATCAAAATTCAGTTTATCTTTAAACAAAAATTTGTTCGACAAATTTATTTAGAAGGCAAACAATTGTTTTTTCAATCGAATAATTGTTCATTATTTATTCGGGTGCTTTGTAAATGAAACCAATTTTACGTTTACGATTAAGTAAACGAATCGTTAGGTCTGGATTGGATCCTAACAAGAGACCTTTACAAAGACCTGAATAAATATTACGTGTAACCGAAATTATTTAAAGTTTAGTTATGAATTGTTTATTCTACGAACTTTATATAGGTTAAAGTTATCACATGAAGATAGGAGTAAATTGTTTATAGATCACGGCGATGATACATATCATTCTTAACTTATCATTTTGAATAACTGTAATTTTATAACTACTAAGTTATGCAGTTAACTAAAAGTTGATTTTGTTTAACTTTGTACTTAAGTCACTGTCAAAATTAGTTAATAATTAGTTTACCTAATTCTTCTATAAAAAAACGATAAATATAGTGTACATTAAGAAATGGAAGTTTTTTTAACTTATCTAGACTTTGGTCATGTCAAGTTATTATAATATTATATAGATAGTCTATGACAGTGAAACAAATTAGTCATGAAGTGTATTCATTTTTCTATGTATTATGCAGAATATCGAGGTTTTACTTTCGGAGTCTCAGTATTGTGTAGATTAATGAAGTATTTTTAAATTTTTTGTAAAAATATATTATGTAATAAATGTTTTTAAAAATTTTATTTATGTATCTATTAAAATTTTTAGTCATACAGAAATTATTTACAGAATAGTGGTGCTATACCAAAGAGTATACTTATTTAGATTACATTAAGGTTTTAGCATGAAAAATTTTAAAATTTTGTATTTCGTATAAGTAAATGTAAACAGCCCTCTCATTTTCCATTATTTAGAATTTTATCCAAGAAGGTAGTCAAGCGTGAGCTGTGGTTCGCAAAAATTGCCGTTTTTATAACATGTCAATTTCCGCATGTTTTGAAGCTCGAAATAAATAGGATTCTACGCTTCTTGGATATGTACAACTTCATAAACTAAGCTGTTAGTGCTTCCCGCATTCAACTTATAAACGGTAGCAATTAATTTATATAGCAGCTCATTTCTGTGACTGCGTAGTTCTGACGCAGTTATCAATATATGCATTAAGTTCAGCATCTTGAGTTTAACTGACGTTAATGATGAACCCGTTTGTTTATGGTTAACAAGATTTAAATGCGGACTAAATAACCATTAATGTTTTAAATACTTAAGAAGTATAGTTGTCTTTATATTTATTTATAGAGGAAACTTCAGCTGATGGTAAAAGATACAATTTTCCATAATAATAATGCGTTAGTGTGTTTATATAGACACTGTCCATCAACTTGTGAAATACCGTAGTTTCGTAACCCTTAAACAAAGTAAAATCGAAGTTTTTTTTTAAGGTAATATATATTTTTAATCATTTAAAATATTTACTTTAAATGTCGTGTCAAATGTTGTATATATTGTATTTATATATGTTAACATAAATATTTTCTATTTAAATTATCTTCATAAGCCAATAGACGTTCACAGTTTGATATAGGCCTCCCCTAACAGAAGGGGATTTGCGCCATCTCTCACGTCGCTGGCCCAATCCGGGTTTTTTTTATAATCTTCCCTTTCTTGGTTAGTTTGGGCCAAGGCTCGTTTACATCTTTTTATTATTATCTTTTCTTTTACATTCATACTATTACTCTTCGTCCATTCCTCATTCTTTCTTCCTTACTTCTAATACATTTCCGTCACATTTTACTTATTGCTATTTATCAGATTTTTTCTTATATCTATTACAATGTTTTCTGGCCTGTACTTCTTTCTTTTCCTACATATTCTAATGTTTTGTTAGCGCTTGTTACCTCTGTTATCACCTTTTTACAGAATGATCACAGGATTTGACGACTTCGGTCTTCGCTCATCAGGGAGGCGATGCTACTCCTAACCTAACCTCCTTCTCTAGTACAGTCTCTATATTTGCTCTCTGGCCCAATCCGGGTTGGCAAGAGCCAGAGCCTCGTTTGTTGATTAGTAGCACCATAACCAAGTGAGGTTGGCTTGGGTCCCGTGAGTTGTTGTGTGGGACCACTTATACCCCACCTAATAAGGATCGATTTTATTAAAATCTCTTGACTTATACATAGATCATTAAAACATTTTTAGATGCCTGATACATAATTATGCCATTATATTACAATTTAAAATATTAAGTTATAACATTCCTTACTAGTTATTTATAGTATTATATAAATATACACACGAATATTTTTTTAAATCAATTATTTCCCTTATTGTGCTACACTCAGCTGTCTCCTTCATACAATTAATCATTCAGACATTCCTTCTCTAATAAATCATATTCTTCATCAAGATTAATCAATCTACACGGAAATTTTGTATTTTTTCCTTATCCACTTTTTGTACAGGCATATGGTACGGAATAGGTAATTTATTTTCTTATTCACAGAATTAACTATAAATTAGTTAAAAAAATTATTAATAAAGTGTTTTTAATAATACTATTAGTAGTAAGTAAGCAGAGCAAGCAGCAACAAAGCTCATATGGCGTACGTAGTCAATAATTTACTAATAAAGTACTAGTTAAAATGTTCACACGACACATGGTGTTCATTGGATTGATATATAACTCATTAAACTTCCTGAGGTTTTTTTTCAACGAAGCAAAGACACTGATGAGATGTTCACCTGATTGTAAGGGATACGCTTGCTCATAACATGCTGCTGGTTAAGATGGTATACACAGCACCACATTGCTCTCCTCGCTTTGAGATATCTTAAGATATATCTCTCTCATATTCTTGTCATCAGTAATTTTACTAAGCATAGCACTTTTTGAACTGGAATACGTCACTGTATGCATACTACTGTTTGGAGTTGCGGTGGTAATGGTCCTCGGTGACAGAGAAATATTAGTATTTGTACTGTAATTAAAAGTTACACGAATGTATTTGTATATGTAATACTTCCGGTGCGTTGTGTAAAGCGTCGCATTGTTTCACTCCTGAAACATTGTTTACAGTGAACAAATGACTTTTATTAAGCTTTGCCCGCAAAACAAATGGTGCGGTTGCTCGCTCAGGTATAATTTTACTAACGTTTCCCTCCCCCTCATATTTTACGATGAGGCAGCTGTTAACTAAATTGTATATTAACAGTTAAAACTTTACTGCATTATAATATTTAACTGGTGATAACTCTCTATTGATTGCGACCGTCTAGGTAGGTACCACCGCACTCTAAACAGTACTTTGCAAAAACATTGAAGGTGCTGTATACTAGTGAATTACTAGTGTAATGAGACTCAACACATGTCTCAAAGCGACGAGCGCAATGTGGTGTATGTACCATTTTAACCATCACCATGTTATAAGGAAGCGTATCACTTACCACCGTAAACACCTTGCACGTTTCGTCAATTAAAAAAACTTCAGGTTTCAAGGTTATTTTTAATAATAAAGTAGACGTCAACTTCTCTTCATATCTCCTTTTTAAGTTCTTTACTTCTGTGAAAGTTATGACTCTTTAATGATAACCTGCTTTTTATTTTATATACAGCCGCTATGTTGTTAACTTGGTCCGTTCGGTATTGAGAGTCATCAGCACGGTTTCTTACCATCAATCTTGTCACAACAAGCTCTTGCAAGTCACTTCCTGTCTTCTGGCAATATGAACAAAGAACTCACGTCTATAGACAGATTGAAGGGTGCATTATAACTTTAAGTTTTTGGTTCTATATTTTGTTTACGACATGTTTACATATCTCCTTCAATACCACTTTTTTTTCATTTGTCGCGGCACTTGTGATAGATAGCCTTGCTCGTCTCGTCTCTCGTTTATCCGGATGGTAAGTGATACACAGCAACTCGTTGCGTTTGTCGCCTTGAGACATAAGATGTTGTTTCGTTACCCCAGTAACTTCACTAGTATACAGCACCCTTCAAACCGGAACATAGTAAAGTTTGTACATTACTATTTGCCGGTAGATAAAGGAGTTGTAGTGTTACCTACCTAGACGTTGCAGAAGCGTCTATTTATTTATGATAAGCTTCTTATATATTCAAAGTCCTGGCTTCGGAAAGAAACACGTTGATGATGATCAGAGTGATGACTAATTAGATTTTTTTTTATTGTTTAATACAAGGGCTATCGTTAATAGTTATTATGTTATAAAATTTACTATTGTATTATTTAAACTTTTACCTCACATATAGCTGTATAAATTTTAAGAATTATCACTTCATATTACTTTATCGTTTACTCGTAAGTTCAGATATATACTGAAATACATTTATAAGAAGAGAAAGAAATGTAGTATATAAAATAATGAAAGTAGAGAATAGTTAAGAAAAAGGAAAGAAAATAAGGATTAGAAAAGAGAAAAATAAAAAAATAAAGTAAACAAGGATCCTTATCCAAACCACGGACGGAGAAAGCGAAAAAAAAATTATACATAACGAAAATATCAGAGTATGACGATACTTAGTAAAAATTACGCTTTATTTTTTATATATTTCATATATTTAATATTCAGTAATAATTAGGTGTGCTTGTTAAGATTCGTCTACGTCAGGGGTCGACAATCTGAGGCTTGCGAGCCACATGCGACTCTTTGTATGTGAACCTGAGTCTCTTTGGTTCCACATGCAAACATTATTTTATTAAATAACATATTGAAATCATTCAGAATACATTAGACAATTTTTTTATATTAAAAAACATTACTTATGTATTATATAAACATATTTTTCTTATCAATATAAAGAAGCATATTTCTTAATTTATTTGGTTTGCAAGAAAAAAATTGCGGCTCTTTAAAAAAATATGAAATTTTGGAATTTGCAACTATTGGTTCTTCCAACTTAAAGGTTGCCGACCCCTGGTGTACGTTAAATAGGCATCCCTCGTATCTACACGACGATTCACTACGGATTACTACGAATACTCCGCGTCTATTTATTGCGACTTCCAACAACGTTAGCGGAAATGAAATATTATTTCTATAAGAAACGAAAGAAAGAAAAATATTTTAGTCTGCCTGAATATACACTAAGATAGCACCAAAAAAACCATAAAATAACGAATATGAATATTAATAATAAATATAACAATAACAATAGGCAGCTGAACAGGATCCAACTTAGCAATGCTCCTGCAATTAGAAGAAGCGCTGATATTCTGAATAGAATGTATTGTATCTATCGATATGATGATCATAACCTCCCTCCCTGAGCTGATTCCAGGACTTAGATGGATTACTAATTGAACATACGTCACCATACAGATTTTATGCAACTACATACCTTCAATATTTAACTAATTTAATATAATATAATAACTTTGTATGAC
>DWLS01004040.1:0-14624 GCA_018246255.1 Pachliopta kotzebuea | reverse complement strand
CCCCAAACCCCCCCCCCCCCCCCCCCGGTTAAAACCCACCCCCCAACACCCAAAAAAAAAAAAAAAAAAAAAAAAAAAAAAAAAAATCCTTAAATAGGTTGGTATATAACAAAAAATGCGGTTGGTTCCACACAAACACTCGCTCTGGAATTTATACTTCTTTGATATAACTTTACGAGTGAACTTTGTCGTTCCGACTTATATTATATGTAATGGGAGAGTAACTTACTTTAATGGAGTATTTCGTGTCATTAACTTTAACTTATGTCTGCTGATTTTGTTATATAATAAAATTTCTTAGTTAATAATTTTACAGTGCATCGCAATTTAACGAAAGATATCATTTCTGAGAGAACCCTGACTCTTGTAACATAGATGTGAAGCACAGAAGTCAGGGACTTCAAAACTGATTTATAACCTATTTTGTGTTAATAAAGATTTTATTATTATCTTACTATTTTACTAAAGTTCTCAGCATTTTGAGTAATGAGATACACGGGCCTAAGCCAATTGTACCTCAGTTAGTTTGTAAAAATTCGCTCACTATTCTGTAAGTGTTGAGAATCACAGCTTTTTGCATTAAAATATAAATTGTTGGGGGAAAGATTATTACTATTATTATCATCATAAAGAAAACATATATTTTTTATATGTTCGATGAGACGACGAGACAAGCAACGCCTTCTCCTGATGGTAATACACCTCCTCATAACAACGTGGCGCTAGTAAAGATATATAAACCATGTTAACCACGATGTGTTTTGAGACATACGTGTTGTCTAGTTACCCCAGTAATTTCACTAGTATACACCACCCTTCAAACCGGAACATAGTATTGTTTGTAAATAACTATTCGGCAGTAGAATTTAGAATTAGCTGCGGCAATACCTACCCAGACTGTCTTCAGCAAAAAAGACCTACCACCAATAAAAATTATGGAAATATCCATAACATTGCTTTGTGTTTTAAATAAGTAATATAGCGACTTATTTAAGTAAATAGTTCAAGTAAAATTAAAGTATATTTTTTTTGATGCTACTTATCATAAAGACTACATTCATATCCCACTTGATGTTTCCACTATTGGAAATTGGTATTCATTCGAAAGGACCAAATGATTTTCACCTTACACTGAGGATTAATGATAACAAAGAAAATTTTATACAAATATATACATACATATATATACATTAAAAAAATATCGTTCTTTCACATGTCGGGACAGGAATATGCTTGTCTTTTCTTTGTCTCTCTTTTAATTTTTTTCTTCTCCTATACTATTTTACATTTTCAACATTTCATTTGACTATCCACGCGTCGCCTCTCATTCGCCTCATTCTTAGACAATTTTTTTTTATTTGACTAGGCAACGAGATGAACAAGACGTTCACCTGATGGTAAGTGATGAGTTTGCTCATAACAACTAGCCGCTGGTTAAGATGGTATACACAGCATCACATTGCGCTCGTCGCCTTAAGACGTACGATGTTGTCTCCTTACTCCAGTAACTTCACTACATACAGCACCCTTCAAACCGGAACACAGTAATATTTGCACATTACTATTCGGTGGTAGAAGCTGCGGTGGTACCTACTTAGACAGTCTCCGGCAAATTAGGTCTACCACCAGTGACAGATTTTCTTTTACTTATCTTTCCCATGTTTATGTTCATATCCTTCATTACACTATTTTACTTTGCCTTCTTAATATATTTTATAATGTTCTCATTTATATGTATAATTTCTTTCCTAATAATAATAAACCCAAAAAGATTTTTACCATTGATATACTTTAATAAATATTTAATAAATAAAATACACTGTACGAATCTTCCACATGTTACCAAACAGAAACAATTTCATTCGTTGATTTCCAACACTCCGTCGACTCGGAGAGCACTCGTGTAAAAAGTTATTTATAGAGCTCTTCCAATATAAAATTTATACTCGAAATTGAAAACGCTCTTTGCTTAATTAAAAACTTTTTCAGCTCTCATTGAATGTTGGTGTTTATTAACAAACGTGGAAAGAGCTGGCCGCCTTATTCCTTTCGTATTAATGCGGCATAGACGTCCACTGCCACTGACACAGGGTTGCTAGTGTAGATTATCTTTTTCTAAGTCGTACTTCCTTATGACTGAGGATTGTGGTCATCATGTGTAGTGAACCACACGACGACTCTCTTAGAAGTTATAATGAGTGGTGTTGCCATTGCCTCCTCCATTTCACATACTAGTCCGTCCACGGATAGTCATCACATAGATATGTACGTTTTCTCATGTTCTCCATCACCGTCAAAGCACGTGATATTAGTAGGTGTTATACTAACTGCACATAAATTTAAAGATTCATTGGTGCAGGTCGGATTCGAACCCAGTACTTCCCGAATGCAAGGTTGTTCAAACCACTAGTCCGATTACGATACATAGTAGACAAAATTTACAAAGTTTTAAATAAGAAAAAATCACTTTTAATATAAATAAGATAGATTACAATTTAAATAGAATCTGCTCCAGTGGGATCGTTTTCGAATAATATCGCTGGCTACGGAAGAGTTCTTAGAATGTTTATACAAGCGCCCTATTTACAGTTGGCAAATAGATATTAAACTCCGACATCCGATAATTGCTATCAAGTTGCCTCTGATTGTTGGCAAGTTGGAAATCGATCCTGGTTTAATTCCAACTCGATTCCTTAAATATTATTCAAAGCTTCCGCAAACTTTGTACCAATGACAATATTTACCTCTAAAAATCTATTTCATTATCAATTATTTGTTGTAGTATTAGGTTCAAACGTGTTGAAGATTTCACTAGTGGTAGTTTTCCGTTTTATTCTCCTCCGACGCCTGTCTTTCTTTATTTTGCGGACAGCTGGTAAATTTTTGTCTTTCAATAAGTGAACTGTTAATCCTTTATCGAACAAAAATTTTGATTTTGACTTAGACTTTGTAAGATATGTTGAAATTAAAAAGTTAAATACAACCCGTTGAGTTTCTTTCGCCTAATCTTCTCATGACTGAGGCCTTTCCTTTGCGAAGGGTAGGTAGATTTTTGACATTCAATAAGTGAACTATTGTTTCCATGAAAATTTTTAACATTGAAATTAAATTGTTTTCAGAACTTTAAGAAGTCAATTCTACAGGTGCCCCATGCATTCGTTTGTATAGCTAACAGTAGTACAGTGTTTTATAGGCCCCATAGATTCCCGCTTATCTGCGGCGAGTGTGCTGAGCTTGATATTTACGAGTCTCAGCTGACTATATCTTTCTCAGTACACTGTAAGTTGTTTGCTTCCTCCATTTTTATAGGTTTCTCTTGCACTACAAAGGCTTTATCTCACTAGCCTGTCCCTCTTATAATTCTTTTATGGTTTATTGTAGCGTATATTTCTATGGAGTCCGCCGTAACATTTGTAAAGGTAACATAAAAATAAAGTCCGCTAGTTGTGCTGCTATATTGTCTCCCGACTAGTGCTGCTGCTTCAGTTATTATTATACAGATAGTTATTCCTTTGAAAGGCGTTTTTAGTATTTTCAACGATCTAGTTATATTGTATATCTAGTTATCTTTTATGATATAAAACACATAAAAATTTTCAAAGTATATCTAAAGTATTAATAATGAAATGGTATTGACTAAAAATACTTTTAGAAAACTTCTTCGGTGAATTGGTTTTTTTAAGTAGTAGAATAAAGATTTAGTATTTTCAAACATTTGTGATATTGAATAGTTTCTAGATAGATTTAGACGGAAAAAGTAATAGAAATAAGAAACCTTGTAAACAAAATTTTATATTTTTTTTAAAGTAGACTTAATAACAAAATATAATTTTATAAGGGTTCTAATGTTAAAATATAACTACTAAATCTCGGCTAAGGTTTTCCCCAATATGCCCCTGGGATGTTTATACCTCCCTATCTGATTTATAGTGTGGCCCATATAAACCAACAAAAGTTATATAAAATAGGTTTCTTGTGTTCGAATATATTTTTTATCTTAACGTGTTTAATAAAATATTACAAAAGATTTTTTTTTTAATTTTTTAAAGAATGTGCCTCAGACCACGAATAAGGCTTAAGATGTTTTTGAAATTTAATACTGGATTTCAAAATTAAAATATTTTGGAAAAAACCTAGGTGTCTATGGATTACAGTCTTTCCCCTGATATGTTACCAGTCTCTCGATTCCTTTAACGTCTCGGACTTTTTTCTCTCTGGGTTACATCTAAAATCTTATCATCATCATCAGGCGATAGGCCTTTCTTAATAATGGGGGATTTCGGCTATCTCTCATCATGCTGGCCCAATGCGGGTTGGTGGGAACCACATAGTCTTTTGTTGATTTGCAGAATGCACCAGGAGTAGGTAAGGTTAGCTTGGATTTCACGGGTTATTGTGACGGGCTCCTTAAAATTTATCATATCTTATAAAGGTTGTATTTATCGATTGAAGGAAATAAATGTTTTGGAAAGTGAATCTATGTGTTAAATTTAAAATGGCGCATACGAATACTTGTATTATTCGAAACATTCGTTCGACATAATTGCCAATGAAACAATGCCCAGTACAGCGACCTAGCAAATAAAGCATGCAATAAAAATTGCACCGGACAATCTGACTGCGGACGGCAGTAACTCTGTTCACGTCAAAACGTCTCCTTTTTTATTTTTGTACCCGTGTCAACTTGTTAGTCTTACTATTGTTTTGAGCTTCGCGAAAATTTGCTTTTTCGTTTGGCATTTCAATGAGTGAATCAGCAAGGGCAGCAGTTTCGATACAGTAGACTTTCGAACTGTTCAAAGAGATCACAGCAATTTTTACGACTCTGTAAAGGTGAACAATGACGGCAGGATTTACTGTGTTCGGAAAATTTAGATCGTTCTAGATTTTTCATGCCTTTTCGAACAGTAGACCTTATTGGACATCTTTTTTGAAACAATGTCTGTGTTTAATCATTGAATTTACTACGTTTTAGTTCTCAAGCCAATAGTCTAAACATACAATTTACTATAAATATATGCTAAGGACTGTAGAGGTTCCACATAATAACTCACGGAACCCAAGCATTTCTCACCTGGTAATCAATAAACGAGGCTCTGGCTTCTTATCAAAGCGCATTGGGCCAGAATGGTAGGAGACGGCCCAAATCCCCTCAGTATTGGAGGAGGGTTATGTGCAGCAGTGGATGTTCATAGGCTCATGCTGAATGTTTACTTGAGTTCCTTTTTTTCATTTTTAACCACTAAGGTGGTATACAAGCATATGGCCTGCCTGATGATAAGCAGTTACCATAGCCTATAGACGTCTGCAGTACCAGAGACACCACTGTCACGTTGTCAACCCCGGAAGAACCTTATCATTTCGTTTTTTTAAGAATTCCATTCTGTAGCTTCTTGAGAAAACTTTGGCAGGGAGTATATTCCATAACATTCTTGTATTCATTTAAGACATTACTTTCTTATAAAAAAACATAGCTCCCTTTGTATCTGTTTATTAGGAACATCAGTGTTTGTAATATAACTAAATATTAACGATATTTACCTACTTTGACCGGGGACCATGCAAAGGGTAAAGCAATTAGCCCCGTATTCAGTTCGCGACGTTGTGATTAATTAACTGACATCCCCCCGTATATCAAATAGCCTGACCTTAGTGCAAAATTAAGTATACAATCGCCATGTTTTGTAATAGATTTTCTATTAGTTGCTTAAAATTTATCCACCAATTTATAACATGACCTTTCTTTGTAGACACCTCTATCATTAGTCTATAACGGACGGATATTTTATTTTCAGTGAATACGAATGCAAACGTTACCGACTATGGCTAATGGTGGGTATCCGCAAATTATACATAATTTGCGCCGTAAATATAGAATGCCGGATATTGCGAGCGAACGAGGTTTTTAGAAAGGGAAAACCTAAGTGAAAACTCCAGACGTGGATGCTAAAGTAATTCCCTGAGTCGAAAGGAAATGAAACTTCAGGAAATCATTCCTTTAATATTTTCATGTGGAGACTTTATAAAATTGTTATAATTTTATTTTTAATATTTTTAACTTTTTTTCTAAAGGCTAATATGTATGGAATTAATCTACGTAAGGAATTTCCAAATATTACTCTATGATATACTTTTCTTTTCAGAACGGGATAGTTGACTTATTGGAATATAAATCATGTTACAGGCTCAGGGATCAAGTTTGTGTGTCTTAGATCCGTCTGGTTTAATTCTTTAAAGACTAGATTTCATGTAACAATTCGCATATATCATTTATTTTTAGTTCATAATTTTGAAACTGGTATTATGATAAATCCTGTTATAGAAATAATTCTTATACCTTCATTTATTTATTTATTTTTTATTTATTTACACTTTATTTGTATAATAACAACAAAAGGAAAAACATTATGTACAAGAGAGATACAGTAAACAAAAAGGCGGACATAATGCCACTAGGCGTTCTCATCCAGTCAACTTTTCCTAATATGAAGAGAAGAAAAAAAAATTCAAATAGGTGTCACACGAAAAAAAACAATTAAAATTAATAATATTGTAAATACAAATATGGTTATGTATATTCTATACAGTAAAAATATACATATATGTATTTAAACTTACATACATAAATATAAATATACATAGAAGAGAAGTAAAAGAATAAACAATAAAAAAAAGAAAAAATGGTATGGATTTCGATCAATAACCAAATATGTCAACTACCAGTTGTGTTATTTCTGGAGAAGTAGTACTCCCATAGCTTACGCTTAAATAAGTACCTTCACTGGTGGCAGCTTTCATATGCCGGAGACCGGCTAGGTATATAGGTCCTATTTCTACCGCCAAATAGTATTGTGCAAACAATACTGTGTTCCGATTTGAAGAGTGCTGTTTGCTATTGAAATTACTGGGGTAATGAGACTTCACACTTTACATATCAAAGCGACAAAACAATGTTGTGCTGTGTATATAATCTTAAACAGCGCCCAGTTGTTATGGGCAAGCACATCATGTACCGTCAGGTCAACGCCCTGATCGTCTCTTCGGCTCGTCGATTAGAAAAAAATATGCGGTACGGTAACAAGACTTAACACATCACGTCTTAAGGCAACGAGCGCAATGTGGCGCTGTGTATACCATCTTATCTAGTGCCATATCCTATTTATCATCAGGTGAACGCCTTACTTGTCTGGTAATAATGCCATCAGCTATAACAAAGTGGCGCTTCCTTAAAACAAACACGCTACATAGAGGTTATCGCTTGAGACATAAGTCTCGTTACGCCAGTTTTTACAATAGCTACGCCATCCTTTAAAGTGGACACAGTAATATCAAGGCAGACCTGATGGTGGACTGTTACATATTCGTAGACAGAGAAGTGACTTTGAGCTCGAGTTATAGGCGAAGATTAGCGCTGGTAGCCGTGGAGTGTTTTTATTATTTAAGAAGGAAATAAGAAGAAAGAAAGTAAATTAAAATTATAATACAGAAATGACGATAGCCAAACTAAACATAGTGTAACGATAAAATAAATATCAAGGCAGAAATAAAAGCGAATTGATTTAAAGAATGAAATAGACAAGTGTCTACGGCAAAGGAAACTTCGCTTGAATATTTGTAACAGCAAAGTAAATATTTTAAAACATTGTCAGGTGGGATGGTTCCGTTAAAAGAGCGGATGGCCAGCACTGAGCAAATTCAACTAAGAGACATTCATGTTGACTGTACAAACGGAATAATTTATTCATCTGCAAGTAGTCAAGCCACTGTGCGGAGATCGAAATCGTGTGGTCAGAGTCTGCAGCGTGTCGCTGAATCTATTTGTGGTGATGCGGTTATCTACAGTATATTTGAGATCGCATCGATACCTAGTCAATGTTGTCTTAACTAAGACTTGTTAAGTATTTCCAAAAGATTTAGAGGACTCCTCAATCGCATAATTTTTTTATTTGTCTTTTCAACAAGACGAGGAGAACGTTTATCTGATGGTAAGTGATGCGCGGCCTGTAACGTCGTTAGAAGTAAAATAATAGATGCAAATTATGTCCTTGTTCCATTTTGCTAAGAAACGATGTCATAAGGTAATGCTGGAAGGTCACTTAGAAGCTGGACCGACAACCTGGTAAAAGTCGTGGAAATCTACTGGATGCAGAGAGCCTAAAACCAATCTGCGGGGAGATCTTTGGGAAATGCCTATATCCACTACTAGGCGTTTATCGGTTGCTCTCTGTACTCCTCCTGACAAAGATCTAATAAAGTAGAACACTTGCTTACTATTAAAAGGCATATTACTTAATATAATGATGCCTTACCCTGCAGAATACAGTTCATTAAAAAGGGCGGGACATGGTTCTTCCGGAGTAAGCAACACACCAATTGTGTCTCTGGTACTGCAAGCGTCTATAGATTACGGTAATTACTTACCATCAGTGATATAAAAAAAACTGTAGAATTGTAAGTAGACTACGGCTTTCAGTAATCAATTCCTTCAGTAATTACTTATGGAGAGACCATTTCTAAGATCAACATATTCCATAGTCCATTGTTAAATATTCCTTTGGTCAGACTGATCATAAATTCAATAGTGGACACTCTCTTGAAATTCCAAGCGGTAGAGTCATTCTGAACAAAGCTATCTGATCATATTATAATTAAGCTATTAAGCTACATTGTTAAATATTAAACGGAACAAATTTTAAAGGTATGTACTAATTGATTTATACCTTTTAACTTTTTAATTAAATTCACCTAATAGCGAAACGAGCAGTCCATGAACTATTTCTACTAATGGTAGACTGTCTAGGTAGGTATTTCCGCAGTTCCTATTGCAGCCGACAAAAAGTAATGTGGAAACATTACTGTGTTCTAGTTTGAACGATTTGAAGGAGCTAAAGAATGGAGTCCATCAAAAAGGGCGTGATAAGGTTCTTCCGGAGTCGGCAATCCAGTGGTGACTCTAGTACTGCAAGCGTATAAGCTACGGTAACTGCTTACCATCAGGCAGGGCGTGTGCTTATTTACCATCTTAGTGGTAAAAAGGTGTTGTATGCCAGTGAAATTACGGGTAACGCGACTTAACGACCAATTTCTCGAGGCAAGCACAATGCGGTGCTGGGTATACCATTTCAACCAGCGTATTACCATCAAAACACTTCGGCCGTTTAGTTGAATAAAAGAATGCTACATGAAAATTTCAACTGGTTCGCGTACCCCGATGCTTATCTCTTCACGTCAGCTTACTTCCCCCAGTCCCCGCCTGCTGCAGCTTTGTTTCACTGTCAATTATGCGCACTGCATTCAAGGTACGAACAATGCGAATATAAATTTTGCGCTTTCACAATTTACTCTCTGCCCTGCCGCTATTAATTAAATGTACGAATTAAGTGAAAAAGTAAACAAAATGCTTAATTTATACATTTTTTTAAAACACACTTCAAGCTCTTGACATGTTATTTGTATAAATGAATGTATAAAATTTTAATTTTTATATTTTTACTGGAGGTATGTCTTTATTGTCACAGAACGCTGAGGCAAGTACCGCCGCCACCAGTGAGTTCCGTAGAAGAATCCGAAACCTTCCGCAATGCACTGAGGATGATCACCGAGGGGTTTAGTGGGTATAAATCCCACATAACCCTGATTTTCCTCCAGAAGCAGGGTATTTTCTGAAGATTTCCCCTGTGATAAAAAAAGGTAGGTACCGCTGCCGCTCCTATTTCTACCGTCAAATATTAATGTGTAAATATTACTCTGTTGTAAAAGGAGTGCAAGGGGTCCCACAAATCAACTCACGGGACCTAAACCAATCACACCTGCTCCTGGTACATCCAGCTAATCAATAAACGAGGCTTTAGTTCGGTAGTGCCTAAGTAGCCGATGTATGTAGTTTGATAATTGAAAAAAAATTGTGTAAATAAAGATATTTAAGATACTAATTGAATAATATACTGATAGTGAAACTTTCGCCACAAAAGTATATTCAGTTTACTACACGAGTAGTACATCACATTAGTCTAGGTCTGATGTAGATAAGTTTTGTTAAGCTTAAGTGCTTAGGCGAGGGTCCAGCATCCAGTCAAGCAAGTAAGCTGTTTCAGTCTACTAGCAGCTTTATGCATCATCAGAGAATAGTTTCATTTGATTTTTGGTTTTATCAAACTAGGCGATTAAGACTTGTGATATCATTTTTTAAAATTTACTTAATACGTAGAAGAGAGGAAGGTATCACCTGATAGTAAGTGATACGCTTGCCCATAATAACGTGACGTTGGTTAGTATAATATACTACATCAGTCAATAGACACTGCTTGACATAAACCTTCTCTAATAGAGAGGGTATTAGGGCCGTCTCATTTCTTTAGAGTCATAGTGTTAATTATAGTTACTCCAGTAATTTTACTAGCATACCATTCAAACCGGAACAAAGTAATGTTTGCAAATTACTAGTTGGCAGTAGAAATATGAGCTATTTTTAATCTACTTGGCGACGAGACAAAGAAGACGTTCTAGTGATTGTATACACTCTTACCCTTAACTGGTTGAGATGGTATACACAGCACCACATTGCGCTCGTCGCCTTCAAACGTTAGGTATTGTCTCGTTACTACAGTAATTTCACTAGCATACTTATATTATACCTTTCAAACTGGAACACAGTAATGTTTGTATAGTACTGTTTGGTGGTAGAAATAAGAGACATGGTAATAGTGATTTTTGAAGTTACTTTACAATCTATTTGTTAGATCTTTTGTCTCTTTCAAAGATCAAGTAAGTGGTTTTAGTAAATTAGGTATAACATTGTTACAGAATGTACGGAACCATGTTCGAGCACTTTGATGCGTTAACCCTCCGGAGGCGCAAACCAATTAATCCCGTATTGACTCGGGAATACCTAAATCAATTTAGAGTATGACTGCTTGATATCTCTGCGGTTGCTTGTAATTAAGCTCCGATTGATTTTATAAATTTTTAACCAACCGTAAAAAGCAGGTACTCAATTCGAAACAGACAATTTTTATTATAGTCAATTTTGCATTGACCATGATTTAGTCAAGTGTGTGTGTACGACTTTCGTTGTTGTCGCGCCTTGGCCGAACAGTAAGGCCGATCAAAATGAACGTGGGTACGTAGATGGTTCTTATACATATCCGGTTCCGGTCGGCCAACCGGAAGTGGTGCCGAAAGTCACTAAGTACCATAACTATGAATATATTTGACATTATTCTTATATAAATATTGTTCTCGTATAAATATTACTATTTATACGTACTTCCGGTATAACCGGAAGGGGGACTAAAAGTCGCCAAGTACCTTAATGGTGCATATTTTTGATATCTTCATTGAAGTAAAAGTGTTCCTTGTCAAAATTTTATTTCTGTATGTACTTCCGGTTCTGGTCGACTTACCGGAAGTTGGTCAAAATTTGTTTATCTATATAGATCCGATATAGATATTTCGAAACATTGACAGTGGGAGAAACGGCGTTACTCAGATCAGCGTTTATTTTATCTACAATTTACTGATCATCATCATCTAGCCGATAGAGGTCCACTGCTGGACATACGTCTCTACCAATAATGAGGGGATTTGGGTTGTCCACTACGCTGGACTATTACGAGTTGGTTAGGAGCCAAAGCCTCGTTTGTTGATTAGCAGGTTGCACCACGAGCAGGTGAGGTTGGCTTGAGTCCCATGGGTTGTCGTGTGGGACTATTTACATCCCAATTGACTGATACATGTCTTCAATATTTCAAGGTTTTAACTGACAATACAACCGAGATGTATTCCTACTTGCTTTAACTTAAAAGTCTTTATTTTATATGTGTAGTAGGTTAAATGTATGTACTGCGGACTTTCGTGTGTTTAAAAAATTATTACCAAGTTTCTCAGAAATGTGTTGCCTGTATAATTATGTGCAGATTTAAATACTTATTCGTAACCGCGATAGTGTGGTAACACTGCAAAGGCGTGTAAAACTAATCGTTAATAATCTACACTAATGGTAGGTCACCGTTGTTGGAGACCGTCTAGGTAGATACCGCCGCAGCTCCTATTTCTACCGCCGAATAGTAATTGTGCAAATTTTACTGTGTTCCAGTTTGAAGGGGTAGTAGGTAATGAAATTAATGAGGTAACGAGACTTAACACACGTTTTAAGATGTTTGTAACATGATTGTCTATACACAAGCTTAACCAACGCCGCGTTATGTGGTAATATATCACTTACTATCAGGTGAACGCCTTAATAATCGTCGACTAGAATAAAAATAAAATCTAATTTTAGTGAATACTGCTTATAAAGCATTTGTTCGGTAATGGTAAGACGTGTTTATAAATATGTAGCTGATTCACTTATACAAGGAATTGTATGTTAGGAAACCTATAGATGATTAACTGATAGTAATCTTGTTAGAGTTAAGTATTTGAAAGGAAGTACGAAGCTTCTCATTAAGTTAATAAGTTTCTTTCACACATTTTTTTTATACTAAGCGAACAGCAAAATTTTCATTTGTAAATTCACAAATGTGTAGCTCCGTATTCATTGTGAATGCATTTATATGAGGGAGTATGTGAGGTGAAGGCGGACGGTGAGGGACGGTGAGGGACGGCGGGGGGCCGTCGAAGCGCACGATAAAATCCCTGAAGCTAACTTTGGTGTTAATATTTAATACCGCGCCGTGGATGTTAACCGGGACGTTGATTTTAGCCGGGCCTGTAACGGTTATCCGGTAACGGCGGACGTTGTCGTTGCGTTTGAGCCAATCGGGCGCCGTTTCATAAATATTTAACTCAACCATGTGGCTCTTAAGTAATTTAAAAGTAGTTCGGCAGGCTACACGATAATATGTACCCCTATTGAATACATACGCTTTGAATATTACCGTAGAATTTGAGAATTTGAAAAAGTTATGTTTATAATTTGTGTTTCCTCTTTCACTCTCTCATCTTCCACTCTTTTACAACTTTTCTATTTAATCTTCTCTCACGCATCGACTTTCACACTTCCGTCTCTGCATAATCTACTTTACAATATTTTGCCTCAGTTATAACTTTATAGTTACATTCATTTACTCTCTATTTTACAGTTTAGTTCACATTTATTACTTCTACTATTTATTTCATATATACTTTAACTTTTTTAATATTATTAAATTTTTTCTTACTTTACTTACTGTTATCATTTTTGTTTAATTTCCTAATGTATGTGATACATATGCTTTTGTTTTTATTACTTCCTTTTATCTATCTATATTACACTTCCTTCCTTTTTATGACTTCCTCCATATGCTATGTTGTTTTGACTCTATATTAATATAAAATAACAACATATTTTTTAAAATTAAACATTTTTACAACATTACAAGTAAGCAACAATTTTTTCAGCAAAACTTTCGCATCCAACTGTTTGAATTATTATTAATTCTAATTTTGGGTTCATTTCAAAATCAAGAAGTTTAATTAAGTTCAGAACAGTTTTGCTTCAAAGCTGGCAGTCAACGTGTGCAATTCTATGATTGGTGCAACTCATAGGAGTTCCAGACTTTGATGACTGAGAGATCTTTAGTAAATTGGTTGCACCTAATAAAAATTATTCATCGTCATCAGCCGATAGATGTTCACTACTGGATATAGGCCTCATCCAATTTGGGATTGATCCCAGGATTTGGGACATCTCTCACCACGCTAGGTCAAAGTGGGATAATGAGAAGCCAGAGCCTCGTTTGTTACCAAAACGATTTGAATTTGATACCAACAGCTAAAATTTTTAGTAGTTCTTTAGCTTTTAATGGTTCAATAAGGATCTTTTTTTTGTTTAGTTTGTTATATTGGACCCCTAACAGAGGTTATTATTTCCGTGGTCCCCCATCCTCCACCGGCTCTGGTTTGTGACACACTCTCTTCAGCAGGTGCATGTATGTTTTGCAAGTTCGATAATGTATGCAGGAACTGTACCACGCGCTGTTTGTACATTAAATATGCAGTTTACGGTTTGTTTTTGACCCAAAATTAAAATACAGGAGATTTAGTTTTTTTTGTTTGTTTATTATTAGTTCACGATCAGATTCTTTTTAAAGCTGTATTGTCAGGTCTCTAATGTCAGGACCCGTTTAAATACTAAGCTGTCCTAGTTTGAGGTGCGCTATAGCTATTGAAATTAATAAAACAGTACATCTTGTTTCTCATGATGGTGTTCATTATGTGATACAGTTATATAATTTTAACTACTGCCTTTTTATTACGACCATTAACAGAATTTACTGGTGTTATATGTCTTATATATTGTCTCTTTGTTAAAACTTGTAGAAAAGATTTTTTTTGTGCATTTAATTTTTAACATATCATCATCAACTGATAGACGTCTACTGCTAGAGATAGGGCTTTTAAACCGATCTCTCGCCACGCTGGCCCAAAGTGAATTGGTAGAGGTTTCAACGTATATCATAACATAACTAGTCAATTATACAAACAAGCTAGTAACATATTAGTACAGTGAGTTAAAATATTTTTATTTTAAATTAATAAATACCATCCAATCGAACAAATTGTACTTATCGGCGCGATAGATGATTCGCGGCAATGAAAAAGAATCGCATTAGTTAAATTAGTCAATCAATCAAAAAACATCT
>DWLS01004039.1:0-14629 GCA_018246255.1 Pachliopta kotzebuea | reverse complement strand
CCATTGTAACTTAATATTTTCACTTTGTGACAGAATATTATTCATTAAAACCCAAAATTTTTAATATAATAATAACTGAGAAATTTTCGGGCGTGTATTGTTTCGCTAGGACATGTCATTACGTCACGCCCGGATACCGTCATTTCATATTTCTATATTTTAATTTATTCATAAAATGAATAATATACTATGAAATGTATATCGTTTATTAATAATTTTGAAGTACAAAAGGAGTCACAAAACAATTCAAAGCAAGTAAACAAAATAGAATTACACAATAAGTACATATAAAAATTCAAAACTCGTTTTCTGTATGATATATTTTAAAACAATTATTAATACATAATGCTACACTACAATTCGGACACCAGTAAGTAGATTCGTTTCTAGCAGATTTTTTGTAATACACACGACATTTCCGGGATTTAGATTTTCTCGAGCACTTTTCATTTGCTCTGTTGAGTCTGTGAGAGATTCAAAATAGAGAAATTGTTCTGATTGTATGCGTATAGAATCAGAACAATTCATGTCGAGACAGGATTGGATGACGTAATATCATAGTTGATCGGAAATATACGTCCCTTCCGTTACAGGGCGCATATTAATTTTTGAGGACGTATTTATATGTCTTACCCGCAATCGATATTGTTTACGCCTGACGCATTTATACGTCTTGTCCGGTTAACAGGTTAATACTACTATCAACTATTTAAAATGCTATCCATTACTATTTGTCGGAGCTTGCTCGGTGAAGTTCTACGGTGGGATGGTTGGATACTTAACATCTTATTCCTCAAGGCGACGAGCGCTGTGGTGCTGTGTATACCATCTTAACCAGCGGCACGTTGTTATGGGCAAGCGTATCACTTACAATCAGGTGAAAGCCTTGCTCATCCCGTCACCTAATAGAAAAGCAAAAAAGGTGTCTACTCTTTCGGAACTATATTTAAATATATTTTATACACTTTGACTCAATTCAACACAAAATAAACCTGTGATTTATTTCTTCGACAAGACGATGAGAGAGTGTAGACTTATCTATAACAACAGAGCGCTGGTAAACATGGTACACACTGCAACACATTGCTCTCTTCGACCAGTAATTTTACTAGCTCACAACGCCTTTTAAACCGGAACACAGTAATATTTGCACATTACTATTTGTCGGCAGGAATATGAGCTGCGGTGGTATCTAGACGGTCTCCAATAATAGATACCTACGATCAGGTATTGTATAATCTATTTAAAAATATTAACTTTTTTATGGACATCATCTAATGGTAAATGATAGGTCAGCTAATAAAAATGTTGAGTGTGTTAGAACTAAACTAGACCAAATTATGGTCGTCGCTTAAAGACATAATATGGTATGTCTACCAAACATTTTATTACATAGAAAACCTTACAAATCATTATTTTTATTAACAAACTACGTAGTATTGATATATAAAACCTCGTCATACAAAGTGAGAGTAAAACAAGTGTTAAATTACTTAAAAAATGTTATCGTATCTGCGATTCATAAGTTGGATTAAAGGATTTTTTGATCAGTTATGATATAAAGCAGCAGGAAATTCCAACGTTGATAACTTGATACTCCTTGATAAGTTGAATAAATGAACTTTGTTTTATTGATAAATGAATGAAATATTTTACGTTTGTAAACCTACTTTATTGAATTTATTTCATATATTTATGATCTTATCCATTTTGTCGATGTAATTCACATACAATAAGAAAACAACGCTAATATATGTTATTCGAATAAGGTATTTCTTTTAATAAAAAATTATAACTTTCAATGTCTTTTTTGCAAATCATATGGTCTAGGCACATGTACGTATGTTCATTATGTGTGTAATTTACGGTCATGGAACAACCTCGTGGTTGCCTCACGGCCGCAGGGCGTTGTTAGATGAGCTATTACGTTTTTGTGTAACATCAATTTTTCAATTATTTCACGTGAACGATTTTCCTTGTACGTAATGTAAAAATTATAGACAGGATAATATCGTTTTGCATGGAAAAATTTGTCAATTTTTTTGGCGATGAAATAATTAAAAAAGCAGTAATTCCCAAAGGAAACATATATGTTCTGTAAGGTATAGACCGTACAGTATAAACAACTTTATATTCTAAATAGTGTTGAATTTGTTTCTTATTATTTGTTTTATGAATATTCATTAAGGTATAACAAAATTAAATTAACCTAAGACATTTTCAAGACAAAATCTCTTTTTGAGAAAACTCAAATGCCAATAATTTTGGTTACCTTGATAATTGCAATATTTAAAGACTGTTGATTGGATTAACGCGCTTAATGACTTCCCGTCTTGTCGCCTAAGTCGTTATATAAGCTAAAGTTTTTAAGTATTAATGAGAACGCGGACCCAAAGTCTATAAAGTTTGTCAATTGAGTAGCAACGTTACATGATCAGAGAACAGAGGCAAGTACCATTATTGCGATAGTCGCTGTACGGGTAAGATGAAAATTATTTAGAACTGCTATTAATATTTGAAACCTAACTAAATACCGGAATAGTTTTCTCAATCTAACCGCTAAACTAACTTACGCTGAACTAACTTCAACAAGAAGATCGACAGATACATGAGACTCGGTACGGCAGCATTTGGGGAACTCCGCCACTTTCTCACCCCGCAAATATTCTAATGTCTTAAGACGAAAGTCCGTAAACTAGTCCGTCTTCTCCGCCATGACCTAAGGCGCAGAGACATGATGCCTGTTTATTGGGTTGGTCCACCGATTAAAAGTCACACAGCGAGCGATGAAGAGAGCTATGCTTGGTATTTTTCATAGAGACAAAATCCGGAACAAAGAAAATCAACGGAGAACTAAAGTTGTTGGCGTAGTTCTCAAAAATTGCATACTGAAGTGGCTGGTCACGTGTGCTGTGTCAGTAACGGCTGATTGAAGAGGAAAGTCTTCGAGAGGAGGCCGCGTGCACAACACAGGAGTGCAGGACTCCTTTCTTCCAAATGGACCGATGACAATAAGAGTAGGCAGAAGTAGGTCAATACGAAAAGCTAAGGACCGCATTTGATGGAAGACATTGGAGAAGATCTATGTCTGGTAGTGAATTAAAAAAGGACGGTGATAATGTTGATGATGACTGCTAAACTTCAATATAAAGAATACCTCATAATGATGAAGAAGGAAGGACGGGATATTATGTATATTTATTTTAACTTTGATGTAAAGGTACATAAGATGAGTTCCTTTCGTACATTATCTCATAATACCATTAAATCCGTTGAAGCTTTCAGTAATAGGGTGTTATGAGATTGTACCGTCTGCAGATATTACCGCATAATCTTTTGAGTTTGGGTTGAGATTAACAACTCGTTTATATGAACCGGGTTCAATCGTAACTGAGCATAGGCATGAGGTGAAGGAAAGAAGCCACGGTACTTCCTTCCTTCACCGCAGGAACCGTCATTCACCGAATTCAACCGATCTATAATTCTTCTACTCTTCAAAAGTCCCTATTGAGAGAATTAAAAGGGATTTTAAGTCTGGTTTAAGAGACTGATTAATTGATAATACCTCCAATAATTTTCCACGAAACGTTTGAATGATTAATTTTAATCACACGGAGTATTTTACTTGATCTGAAAATGGACACAGCAGATTCTCCAACGCTATGCTGGAATGGTTCGACCCGGTACTACATAAAGTAACTCTCTCCATATTATTACGATGATTGGAGACCACGTTAAGCTATCGCCAATCTCTGAGTCCTTTTGAGAGGATTAGAGCTCCCGTGCAAATTACTAGTAACCCCAAAGGTGTTAAGGTAAAGGTAACAGTAACGTTTGCGCCGCAATAGGCGGACAATAATAAAGATAAAGAAGTTTAATATAAACAAAACATAAAATATTAAATTATTAAAAACTTATGTAAGAAAAAGAAATGTAAATTAGAGTAACACAAAGATGAAACAAATAAAAAAAGTGGCGAAGAAAGTCTGAAGGACGATTTTTAGAAGAAGAAATAAGAAAATGTAACATTGATATGTAAGGTAGAAGAGTGAATGAAGACAGAAATAAAGTAACAAGACGTAAATGATAGGAAGTAATAAAAGAAAACATTGAAAAGTAAAACAAAGAGGCAACGAGACAATCAAAATGTTCCTTTGATGGAAAATGATACGCTTGTCCATAACAACGGCGCTGGTTAAGATGTTATATGGTATACAGGACCACATTGCGCTCGTCGCCTAGAGACGTAAAGTGTTAAGAGTCGTTACCTCAGAAATTTTACTAGCATACAGCACTTTTCAAACCGGAACAGTAAAGTTTGCATAGTAGTTTGCCAGCTGCGATAAGAGCTACCGTGGTACCTACCTAAACGGTCTCCAGCAACAGATACCAACCACCAATAGAGACCTACCACCAGTGCAACGGAGACCTTACGTTTTGAGACGAAATTCGTGGAGCCTCGTTACCCCAGTTATTTCACTAGCATACAGCACTTTTCAAACCGGAACACAGTGTGTTTTTACATTACTGTTAGGCGGTAGAAATAAGAGCTGCGGTACTTACCTAGACGGTGTTAATATAATATTTGTTCTGTATACAGTAGAAATCGCGTGCCTGGTCTCCGTAACATAAAACTCGGACGCGAGGCTATATCACGATACAACGTTCAATACAAACTGCCTCTGGGTCGTCGGCATTGACTTTGTATCAGTTATTACTTTATTAAACGTACACTGGTTATGGAAAATAATCTCTTGATTAAATCTTACCTTTGTTAAGTAGTCAACTCTGGTTTTCATGTTCTCTTTAAATTTTAATTATACTTATGTCGTACTGATAACATTTAAATTTAACATATTTTTCCGTTGTTTGTAAAATTGCTTTCATATGTCATAGTGTTGTAAGAAATTTCTATATGTGCCTGTAACTGGCTTACATAACAGTACTTAACTTTATATTTGCTAATTAAAAACAGGAGTGTCTAAATAAATAAATCTTTCGCTACTGCCCAAGCTAACTGTATTAACTTCCTTATAATCTAATACTAAATATACACTAGTAACAATTTAACACATCAACACATGGGCCCCAAGTGGACATCCCTGTTCGTGGTGCATCCTGTTAACGAACAAACGAGGCATTGGCTTCCCCGCACTGGGCCATCGTGGTAGGAGACGGCTCAAATCCCCCAATTTTTGGGTAGGTCTATGTCTAATAGCAAATATCTATCGGCTGATGTTGATGACAATTTAATACTTGGAGATAAAATGATATTTTCACACGTAGGTTGTATATGGGTATGTATAAACATTACTGTGTTCCGGTTTGAACGGTGCTTAATGAGAGTGAAATTACTGGCGTAACGAGAATTAACACCTCTAGTCTCGAGGAGACGAGAGTAATAAAGTGCTTCGTATACTATCATAACCAGAGCAATATTATGAAAAAAATATCACTTACCAGGAGGTGAATGCCTTACTCTTTCCGTCACCTAGTTGCTTAAAAATATTGTCAAGATTATTCATTTTAATAAGAAGATGCAATCGCAATGTTTCATTTATGTTATTTTTTAATTAAGGTAATCGGTAAATTTAATCTGTGATTAAGTTATAAACCAATAACTCACCGATCAATAAAAGTATTTGCAAATGTTTTTATTAACATTTTGGAGGAACGGATAGGTAATACGTTATTGAGATTTACATGTATAAAAAAGGTTTAATTGCCACGTTTGAATTAGAAATGAAACAACTATTTCATTTCAAATTAAATCAGGACATCGTTAATAGACCAGGTGGTGATTAAGCGTTTTTACGTCTTAAAAACGTTATGTCCATTAAGACAGGAAGTCGGATATCGACGCTGCTAATGCTCCTTACTAGGATATAATTTCGTATACCCGCGCTTGCTGACGGCTAACTAACTCGTTATACTGGTGAGATGGTGATTCGATGAATATACCTTTGATTCGTAAGTTGAGGTTTATTTATAGGCACACATTTTGTAAAAGGACCAATGTATAAAATTGGTGGTATATTTAATTTCTTTGAATCATCTAGATCGTTGTTTTCCAATCTTTTTGATTCCATCCTTTTGAATATTTTTTATGCTCCCCTTGGACCTTGTGATTTTTATCTAATACCTTCTACAATCAAAAACGTTAAAACAAATCCTATTAATTACTATAGTAAATTTTTTTAAATGTTTCAGATGGTCCCTTTAAATAACAGAATTATCTATTGTGGATCTTGCGCCCCACGTTGGGAAACACTGATCTAGAATCTAGGTAGTTGCAACCACAGCTATCATTCCTTCTAATTAATTTGTGGAAATATTTCTAAATTCCTGTTTCAAGGGTTTTGTGGCTGAGGAAATTACTAGGAAAACTTACACATCGCTATGTACAACCATCTTACCATCAGGTGAACGTCTTTCCTGCATAATCGATCGGAAAAGTAAAAAATTGTTCAAATAGTTTCCACTACATCAAAGAAGTTTGCTTATAACCATTTTGTTGCAAGATTACTAACGCGACGACTTAGCGGTACTCATGTAGTATTGTGCAGTAAAACCAACAAACAAAAGGGGGTTTTAAATAAGTAGCGCTGCAGTGTAATAAGAAACAAAGATTATGGCTGGTGCCGCAGATATAACAGGCGAGGACGTGACGCGTCAACAGCGGTGAAGAATCACTAGGAGATTGTACTAAAGCTTTACTTTCAGCTAGACTTGGAGAAATGCACATTAGCGTAATTTTTTAATAAATATAAATAACAATTTGAAATTCTTCAAAAAGATCACGAAGAGACTTTTACAGAGTCGGCAATACGCTTGTGATATTTCTGGTGTTATTTGCGGTTAAAGGCTGCAGTTATCGTTCAATACCAGGCGAGTCGCATGATTGCCTCCCAGGTAGAATAAAAGAGCCCATACTAGTGTAAAAATGATGCAATTGTTACTCCAAAGATGGCGCTGATTACGATGTCAACGAAATTGTGAGTGCGAATTAGAATTTTAGCTTCATTGAAAGATTATTAAGGTAGAATAAGTACTGGAAAACCCCTCAATAGGTGGTCTGACGATCTAGTGAATATTCTGGTAATGTGCTAGATGCAAAAAGCTAAGGACTGATCTGAGTTGAGATCTCTGGGTGAGGCCTATGTCTAGCAGTGGGCGTTTATCAGCTGATGATAAAGAAAGAAAAATAGCCGAGCATAGTGTTTTCCAAGGTGGGCAATTCTGTCAATTAGGTGAGAAATCTAAAACTTTAAAACTAATAGTTAATATAATTAACTACATTTTTTAGTTTTATTTTATTTTTGAGAGGCATTGGTTAAAAATCACAAAGTCCGACGGAGATATAGAAAAAATATTTACACAAAAGGTTAAGAAAAACTGGTGTTTCAGGTTTTATCAAGCAAATTTATATTATTTGTTAAATCCAAATAAATTTTGATTTTTTTTCATTATATAGAATAGCGCTTGATTACACTTGGTGGTAAAGATGCAAAGCTATAACTGTGTCTATAAGAATATTGTTTATGTTCCCGATTCTAAAATTGTGTTCTATTTCTATATGTAACTATCGAACAAAGCTAAACAAACACGTAACACTAGCCAAGAGTTATTGTATGCTTACATCTCCGGCTATGACGCTCACCCCGGATGCTGCCACCTGTAACAATATAACATGGATTATACATTGCTTTTGTGCAGCGGCAACCCTGCCGGAATTATACTGCCTCATCTAAGTCCGCAGCATGACATTGCAGAGGTGAAAAGCTTTGAACTCTACGCCTTGAGTCTCGTTACCCTAGTAATTTCACTAGCATACAGCACATTTCAAATCGGAACAGTAATGTTTGCACAATAGTTTGCCAGCTGCTATAAGAGCTGCCGTGGTACCCACCAAGACGGTCTCCAGCAACAGATACCTACCATCAATGAACAGAGACCTACCACCAATGCAACGGAGACCTTGTGCTTTAAGACGTAATTCGTTAAGTCTCGTTACTCTAATAATATCACTAGCATACAGCAGCCTTCAAATCAGAACTCAGTAATGTTTGCACGGTACTGTTGTTGCTGCAATAGGAGCTACGGTGATACGGTTTTCTCCAATAGAAATCTACTAACAACGAGTAAAATTTTATACAACAATATAGTAAGTTTTCGTCTATCATCCTTGTTTACGTAATCTCTGGTGAATAAGACCTTCTAAGTAGGTACCACCGCAGTCCTTATTTCTACCGACAAATAGTAATGTGGAAATATTACTGTGTTCCGGTTTGAAAAGTGCTGTATGCTAGTGAAATTACTAGGGTAACGAGACTTAAGAAACAAACACCTTAAATTTAATGTGACGAGCGCAATGTGGTGTTATGTATACCATCTTATCCGGTGCCAGGTTGTTATGGGCAAGCATATCACTTACCATCAGGTTAACGCCTTGCTCGTCTAGTTGTATCATCGCATTAAAAAATAAACTAACTGCTGATTTTTGCCAGTTAAAGATGAACCTAAAGAAGACATTCGTTAACCTCTCCTTCAGCATTATTCAAACTAGAACACGATTGAAGACTTTGTGGTATAAATCGACGGTGGTTTACAGCAAGTATGAACAGTATCAGTAAATATGTTGAATACTAAAGTTCAATGTTTCTCGACGATATATTAAATATTTTATGGCAATACCGAGACATGTAGTTATGACCTACCGCTTGTATGTAAATAAGCGAATTCATTATTGTGAATGGAGCGGGGGACATAAAGTAGTCATCGACCATTACTGTCCCCTGCTCACGGGGACGTCCCTCATTAAAGATATTTAATACATTGAATACTGAGTGAGGAACAAAATAAACAGAATACCGTATACGGAACCTCGCAAGCGTGTATTGTCTCCGAAGAGTTTATTCAATTTTATTTTAGCAAACCTATTTAAAGGTCTCATGGGTATTGTTTAAAAAATTTTAATACATAAGATTTTTGTTTTTTTATTTAAAAAACTAAAAATGATGCTGCAGTAAAGTAAGATTTGAAGCTTAAAAAAATAATAATCATAATGTGGTACGTATTTTTACTTACTAATACATTCATGTACATACAATTCTGTACATAAATATATAAACAAATATATGAAATACATCAACATATTACAAAAACACATATTATTAAAAGGATAAAGAAATACTTGCTTTTCTATTTTCCTTATTAAAGGTTGATTCTAAAACCTTTATGAGACTTGTACTCATTAGAATAAATTAGTAAATTTTATGTATTTTAACAGAAAAATGGTGGACTTTTATTTCCATAGGACAAAGACAATCAAAGCGTTCATTTGATGGAAATTAATACTCTTTCCCATAACAATTTGGCGCTGGTTAAGATGGTAAACACAGCACCACATTGAGTTCGTCGCCTAGAGACAAAATGTGTTAAGTCTCATTATGATTATTTCAACCAATGGCCGTCAAGTTTCGTTACTCCAGTAATTTCACTACTGTATTATGCTAGCATACAGCACATTTCAAATCGGAACAGTAATGTTTGCACAGTAGTTTACTAGCTGTAATAAGAGATGCCGCGGTACCTACTAAGAATATCTCCTGCAACAGATACCTACCATCAAGGAACAGAGACCTACCACCAGTGCAACGGAGACCTTTCGCTTTGAGACGTAATTTGTTAAGTAAAGATACTTTAATAATTTCACTAACATATACTATTCTGACTGGAACACAGTAATATTATTATTATGTGCAATTTTGTTTTCTTTATATAAATTATAAATAATGAGAACTACTTTAATTAAACTTCTATATAGTAATGTAATTCATTTGAAAGTAGGATAAAGTCTAACAACGCTATAAATCTGGGTTATTAGTTAGACTACATTAAGTTTATTGTATATTAGTAGCAGTATATTAAGTACTATACAGTTTATTTATTAGTTAAATTAAAAGTGTTTGCTTTTCAATTAGTTGTCTTTGTTATATTAAACTTCATTACTTATGTCGTCAACATATGAAGACGGGTGAAATTTAAAAAAGTCCGTTTTAAGAATAAAAAACATTGTATATCTGTTGAAATTTTGTAGTTTTAGTTTCTATATATAGTATTAATTTTAATGTAAAGGTATTGGCTACTGATTCATGAAAACAGTAAACTCGATAGTCCGGTCGGTCAGTATGTATGCCGCGCTTGTTAGAGCGGCGCTAATAACAATACATTTGGTACTACACGTAGGTGGCCCAATAGCAGACCGCTGGTGGTCCTTATTGCTCCTACACTCACCGCATTCTTATAATAGTTTAATGTGTTACAACATACTCAAAAATTAAAAAGTAATAACTATATCTTAGATTATAATACGTTACTGCACCTTTATATTCTCTACTCAATTCTTTGGTAGGTTGGGAGAGAATTCTCTTTGGGATTAAGTCTGCATTTTTGAACCTTTATGTGCGCAAACAAAGTTCAAATAAATCAATATTTACACGAAATAATAAAAAGTAAACTTATCAGAAATAAGTTTGTGAAATATTGTCTAAAGATATGTAAACAACAGAAAAAAGTACAAGTAAATATATCTATATATACATATGTGTATATACATCAGGTGTGATAGTAAATTATCATTAGTATTAAATGTTGTAAATAATACAATAAAAATCTGTAAACAATAATATCAGAGAAAGGCAGAAAAAAACAAACAGACGATTTTATATTTCTGGTGTAATTCATTACTTTCATCATTTCATACATTATCATCAGCCGATAGTCCACTACTAGACATAAGCCTCCCCCAATATTAGTTGGGAGTTTGGGCCGTTTCCCACCACGTTAGCCTCGTGTGAATTGATAGGGAGTCAGAACGTCGTATGTTAACATGTAGCACTACGAGCAGAGGTTGGTTTGGGTCCCGTGAATTGTTGCATGGGACCCCTTTATCGTTTCATACATTTAACCAGATATTTATTTTATTGTTTTATATCCACGCGATTTGATACATGCCTTAAAGCACGTGATATCAGTTGTTAAACTAACTGCACATAAATTAAGAAATTCATTGGTGCAGGCCGTATTCAAAGCCAGTACTTTCGGAGTGGAAAGCCGGCGTTCGAACCTTTAGGCTATCATGACTTTTTAAATAGAAATATTATATATAAACATACTAAAGCCGTTCGAGGGTATGAAGAGGTAATCAGACCGGATGCGGCACCATGTTAGTCGATCAGGAACGGATTACGGTGCACAAGTTCTTGTCACTCGGTCCATCTGTCAGAAACTAGATGCGACCGGGAATTGCTGTGAATGTTATACATTATCACATATTATATATTAATAAAAATCTTATATATTTTTTTTTATAATGTCCATAGATTACTATCATCAATCCATAAGCATAATTTTCTGGACTATGTTGATTCTACGCTGCCCACGTCCAAAAGTATTCCGAGGTACTTAAAAGATCATCGTTCTATCTTATGGAGAATTCTTCTACTAGTTTTCAGCCAAAAATATCAGCATTTTTAACCATTGAATATGAAGTTTTCTTCTAAGTCGTCATATGTAGTGAACCACACGACGACTTTATTGACATTGCCTTCTCCATTCCACATACCAGTCCGACCACGGATGGTCATCACTTATATATGTAGGTTTCCTCACGATGTTCTCCTTCATCGTCAAAGCACGTGATAGTGCTTGGTGTTTTACTAAATGCACATAAATTAAAAAATTCATTGGTGTAGGCCGGATTTTAACTCGGTACCTTCGGAGTGGAAGGCCTGCGTTCAAACCACTAGGCTATTACGACTTGAAGATGAAATAGTCGTCATGATTTACTAATATAGAAAACAATAAAATTCAAAACATTATCAAATCCAATTTTCTAGTTATAGTAAAGTAATTTTTTGTATGTATTGCTGCGCATGTGGAATTAGCCTATAAGTGATTGTTATGCTCATAAATTTGTATATCGCCTGTGTATGTATGTCTGAGGTCTATTTAGGAGTAAACAATTGTTGGCTAGTCAAAATAAAATAATCAAAAATTTGTTGCAATTACGACCCTACATTTAGACAATTGTTATCAAAGCAGGCATAACAATCGCAATCACAAATAACTCACCACCAGTGGGAACCTTTTGTAGAGTAGATACTGGTGAAATGTAATGAACAGGAATAAAAGATAATACTTAGTATAAAAGGGAAAGCAAAGTTGGGGAAAGGGAAAAAGAGTAACATAAAATAACAGAAAAACAATGGAATAGATATAGAAGGGCTTTATCTAAAACACGAAGGTAAACCATGATAAATTAAAAAAAGTTTGATATTGGTGAAAGGCAATGAACAGGTGAAAAAGATAATACTTAGTATTATAGAGAAAGCAAAATTAAGGAAAAAGAAAAAGAATAATAAACAATAATAGAAAGACAATGGAAAAGATATAGAAGGCTTTTACCCAAAACATGAAAGGGAACGCTGTTGAAAATTAAAAAAGGAATTAGATACTTGTGAAATATATGAACTGGAAAGATAGATTATACTAGGTATGAAAGAGAGAGAGCAAAGTTGGGGAAAAGATAAAGAATGATGGAAAATAATAGAAAGACAATGGAAAAGATATAATAAGCCTTTAGCCAAAACACAAAAGGGAAAGCTGTTGAAAATTAAAAAGAAGAGATACTGGTGGTAGCTGTAATGTAATTACTTACTAATTTACTATTCTTTAATAAGCTTAATCTTATATGATTAAGTTTAAATGAAGTAGATTCTTTATCAAATTACATATTGCATGGGCTATAAACAGGAGAATAATTTCTTTAGGCTTTCTCTGGTCTACACCAAAGACAGCCTTAAGAAATGATTCTCCTTGTTCTTTTATGAATTATGATGGTATTTACTTTCTAAAGTTTAATTTCATCTGATAGCACTATCAGGGGTAGGTTCCGCATTACGCTTCAGTTGCTCCATCGATCTCCATTCAGCAGAGCAGAGCGCAATAACGGTCCTCCGCGTGCGAGCGGTTCCTACGCTTCGTATGATATTGAGTGATTACCGGTAATTAGTCAGCTATAGCGGAATTAGCTCTCGGATGCGTCGGCTAGCGTTTAACTCGTGGACTGCTAACGTGTTATTGACTACAATGTGGGTAGTAGTTAAGTTGTTGACGCCAGGTCTTTGAACGTTGACAGCGCGACTCCTGTATTACTGCAAGCGATGATAAGAGTATTATATTATTTTTTCTTGTCTGTTTGTATGTTTATTAATATATGTACATCTCTAAGCAACTTCATTAAATAACTCATAACATTTATAGGGTTTAAAATTTTTTATATGCATGCCTTTTTAAGTCAAGTGAAATAGTAAATGGTTTGGTTTGTGTATTAAATCAAGATTGTAGATTCTTAACTATTATCTAGAAGAAGCTGACTGTTAAATATAGACCCTCCACAAGGATCTATACTCCGATCGGTCTGTGCTCCCTTCATCCAGTAGCCTCTCGCAAATTTCACCAGATCATCAGTCCTTGTTTGCTTAACGAAATTGCGTCTTGCGGTATGCAGACGCCTTATGATCTTACTCAGTTATCTTTCTGCTTTACCTTCTGCCAATTTATCACCATTATTCGATAGACGTCTACTACTGAACCTAGGCTTATGAGGCATTTAGGTCATTTCCCACCACAGTGCCACAATATGAGCCACGAGCAGGTGAGGTCGGATTGGGTCCCAGAGTAATTGTGTAGGATCCCATACTTAATGCTAGTGCATTATTAATATTTCATTAACATTTTTTTAAATTATCTTTATGAAATTCATATTCAGATTGTTTAGAAAGCTCGTTGTTATTTCTGAAGAGTAGTAACGGATTCCGCTACCCCTAGCCACGCAGTAAACGAGCAACGGCAGGCAGCGGGCATTAAGGCCGGCCTTTGTAACTGTCCCCTGGCCTCTTGACCGACACTCGGCGAACTCGAGTTCTTTACGTATTTCTATTGCGTGGTACAAAAACAAAAGGAAATACAACTATGGACAGATGATTTAATTGAACAACAGCGCGGAGACATGTGGAATGTTCACCTGGTGGTCAAATACCTTTAAAACTTACCAACCAGCGTTAACAATGTCTGAAGGCGATGAGTGCAATCTGGTGCAGTGTATATTAATTGCCGCATTGATATGGGCAAGTGTATAGTCTAGTTGCCGCGGCCAAAAAAGAAATGAAGCTGTAATTAATATATGTTTACACTGAATTTGTTTGTATCTGACTTAAAAATGGTTATTTACCATAACTATTTATTAAATTATTAACAACAATCTACTAACTAAAACACTAGAAACGGGGCGTATAAAATAAGCACTTCTGTATGAGTACCCCGTACTATAAGTATAGCGCCTTCTAACTGTATGAGGTACTAATGAAAATGTCCCAAATTATTATTAAAGCAAAATTAAAATTTATGAATATTACCTATATTAGCTTTTCTTGCCCTCATTAATTTAATTATTGTTTTTTCCTGATCTGTTGTTTATTTATGTATATGTTTTTATCTCTCCTGTTCTTTTGGGATGCCTGGAAAAGATCGCCTTTGCTCACAATTAGATAATAATAACTTAACT
>DWLS01004038.1:0-14631 GCA_018246255.1 Pachliopta kotzebuea | reverse complement strand
TGTCTTGGTCACATAAAGTATGGTGATAATTATTCTATAAGGATAATTTTCATTATGGAAGAAAGGGATAGTCACAAGACCAACAAAGACAATTTATATGAAAAGAAACGTCAACGAAATGTGTGCGTTAAAATATATTATAATAAAAAAAGAATTATAATGAAATTGCTACTAAGAAAAGAGTGTAGCTGTTAATATAAAAAAACAAACAAGCAAATTTGTTAGTTTATCTGTACCTCAATTAATTGTTATATCAAGAAATAAAAGCACTTTAACTGCTATAGAAATACAATGGATGCGATCATGAAAACATGTATTCAGATTGCGTTTAACCAAGATTCAAAGCGACATAAGAAGTCTCGTTACCCCAGTAGTTTCACTAGCTACGCTTCGAACTGGAACACAGTAATGAGGTAAACAGGATAGAGTTATCAAAATGATACATGATATTAATACATGTAAGCATTTTTATAGGGGAAATAGTGAAAAAAAACGTAAACACATTTTATTATATATTAAAAGTACTATCTCAATTACATAAGAATTTCAAAGAGTAAGATTTATTATAAAAAACAAAATCATTTATCAATCTTCTGAAGTATATTCAAGCTGTTTAACAAAGGCTAGACGGTCTGGTCATAACCATTCATAATCAAATGCAAAATTTATATTTCAATTTCACTATTTCTTTTTGTGTTGGAATCTTGAAAATGTAATAAGTAATACTTTTAATACATAATTACGTACTCTATATCACAGCTGTAGTATGTAACTATAAATATACTTATAACTACTAGTATTTAACTACACCTACTCCAGCCTTGAAGGCGGATGAGGACCAGTGAGCATGAATCGCTGAATGATAGGCCCAGGTAATGGGGAACAACTCCGACGCCCGAACATTCTCCCAGGCCAGGATCTTAACCTCTCTCAGGAGCTCCGGCAAACCGTGCAAATGACTCGCTACTGCTACCGTAGTTATAAATATTTATTTATACAAAGAGACGACGAAACGTGCAAAGGCGTTCAGCTGATGATCAGTGGCTTGGCCATGATAATGTAAAGCTGGTACAAATGGTATATATAGCACCACATTGCACTCATCGCTTTGAGATGTAAAGTGTTAAGTAACCTTGTCCCAGTAATTTTACTAGCATATGGTATAGCACCCTTCAAATCGGAACTCAGTAACATTTTTTTATTATAATTTGGCGGCAGAAATGGGAGCTGTGCTTTAACCTAACTAGACGGTCTCCGGAGACCTACCACCAGACGAATTTTCAACATTTTCGTTTAATAATCATTATATTTAATATAACGTTCGCGACTTATACCTTTCATTTACTGATTAGATTCTACGCTTTTTCATTTTCAGCGAAAAGAAAGCAATAATAGAAGAAAATAGGTCAACTTATGACATTATTACAACCAAGTCTGTCACTTTAATATATAAACCTTCCTCAGAGTCCGCACGTTAGTAATTTTTTCTATCATATCATTTATTTCGTACTAGAAATAATTCCGCTTTTATTTTTATGGATTTTTACAAGCACTTTTAAATATAATTCAGGACCAAGAAATCTTATTACAAATATAAACAACAAGTATGAAAATGCTGTAACCACAATATACCATATATTAAATCCTCCTTTTTAATGATTTTTGTTATTAAACATAACGATTTTTCAACTCCTTGACTTAACCATGGTTTAATTTAAAGTTTGAACAAAAATGTACGTTTAGTTTTAAAAACGTTATCATTTGTTACTTACGAAATATTTCTTAGTTCATAATTTTGATTAACTTTTGTCCATTGAAAAGAAATTTGTCTTTTTTTTTTAAGAGGAACTTTTAAAAATGTTTATAAAAGATTTATGGTGAGTCATTATTATTAAAATCTCTATAATTATTATCCATTATAACTTTAATTATTTCCAATGTTTGGTAACACTACACAACAAGGTGGCAATATAAATGATCTGTTTGATGTTTTAATATTGTCTGTATATAACAAATCCGACTTCATCCGCACGATGAGGGATGAAGAATATGAAATCCGTTTACCGCTTACCCTTGTCACTTAATTACAATAGTCTGCAGTCTTTGACAATATGAATAGACAATAACAGGACAACGGGACCAACATTCGCCATTGTTTTGTAATAATAAAAGATTTAACTCCTGTCAGAGGTCAAATACAACGTATTTATACAACGGAATATGTACTTGCTTTCAAAATAAACGCCTTGAATCTACAAAAAATTTTATATGCGTAGACGTGTAATGTTGTCTTATATATAAATATAACTGATGGAGTGAATTCGTACTAAATTTCATATTTTATAATTAATAAATAAACCCTATAGTACAAACCCTATAGTAAACATAAACAAGAATAACGTACATAAAGTTATATTTTTTATCGTGCTTATATTTACTTCTTGTCTAAAACGCCACTGATCCGCATTTATTTATTTTTGACTTTTCTTGTTACTCATTTATTTATATATTTTATATCGACTGTCCTACAATGTCGCCTGGAAGAAATCCTTCATAGCTTGTAGGCTGCCCTAATCCATATATAAATCATAAGTTTAGTTAAATTAATTTACTGTACTATTATATAGGCAATAAATAGTTTATCTATCTATTTACGAGTATAACTAGGTAAAAATGTAAAGCTTACGAATATTATTTCAGTTTATCAAATTTTGTTCTTCTTTATTTATAAACTATTCTATCGTTTAAAAAAACATAGAAAACTACGTAAGTACATATCTATCAATATTTCTTTCCCTGAAAATAATCCATTCTGTTTGAAACAGTAGATAAATTATAAGTTTCGTCAATATAAAAAAAAATCTGAAATGCGAGGACATTGACCGTTTCTATTAAATCTTTACACGGTCAGGTTTACAGCGACAATATTGCAAACCTAAATTGCTGTCGTAAATTCCCAGAAACCTTGGTCAGCTCTGTAAATTGGATAGCACTAGCTACCAATGCTTTTCAAATCCAATACTTTCCACACTAGCAGATAGAGTTCTTCCTTTAAATGTTTAATCCAAAAATACCTTGAATCGATAGATAATTAGGGACTAGACGATCGTTGTCAAAAAAAATTGTGCCATTGTGTGAAAAATACTAATAACGGTTATCATAAGACAATAAGAAACTCATCTTTATTTATTCATTCGTTAATACAACCGATTTACATTTTAGCTCCTGGTCCTTAATCTGACTAAACTGTAAAAGCAGTTAAGAAGACTAATACCACATTTATTATAAAAAATTAAAATGTATACTCTACTATAATATAATAAAATAACTGCAAACAAAACAGCACTGGCAACTCCGTCTTCACAGTAAACTTTTATTTCCATAAAGCAGAATTTACGAGAAAGCAATAACAGAGCTTTTTCTTTTATCAGACATCGGCTTGTTTTGTCTTTTCTATTATAATAAATATGAACAAAAAATCCTATTTCTTTTTACACAATATACTATGAAAACTAATTCAATACAGAATTTAGCATAAATTTTATTTATTTTCCCAGAAATGTAATATTTTTTAATGTATGCTTTGGGATGGTCATGTTCATTCTTCTTCAGTCTTGATATTTCTGCGTGTTAATTCTAGGCTATTGTTTTTGTTTCAATATAAACCTTGCCGTTGTAGAATAAAGAAAATTATTTAAACGACGTGCTTTTTGTTATTTTACTATCCCTCTGAACTTGTTAGACAATGTTCATATCCACAAATTCGTTATGTTTGAACTAACTTTACATTTACGACCTTACTTCCAGGCCGTTTCTTGGTCTATTCATGTTAGGTAATCGTATGACTTCACATTGCTAACACGTCGAGTGTTCCCGGTATATTCTACTAACAATAGCACTTACACTAGGGGTTACTTACCGAAGCGTTAGTTAAGTTCGTAACGTAACAGTAATGATAATGGAGGTACGAACTTTCAAGCGATTCTTCAATTAATAAGCAACAAGAATAGACAGTTTCTGTTAAAGATAACATTTAAAAAACATATGTACAAATCAAAAAAGGTTTAAACTCGTATTATACATTTTTTAAAAAATTACTAATCAAACCTGAATGACTTACTGTATGTTTAAAAATGGACGACAATTTTCATGGCAATCAATTGAAAGTTAGACTAAGTTTATCTAAGACTTTTATTCCAAAGTACAAAGAGGAAAGATAAGTAATATTTCATTTTACTATTTGTTAATTTCACACTCTTTTTCTCATAAAGTATTTTCATGTATAGATATTATATTTGTTATTTACTATATCATGTTTTCCCTTATCCAGCAAAGTAAATGTGCTCAGGAACATATTGGCGCTTATTGCGCTTCCTTTGCAACAGAGGATGTTCAATTTCCTCGAGCTTTATTCAGAAATTTTTCCTATAGTGAAACTAAATAATAATAAAGAAAATGGAAACGTAATAAAAAATCGTGGGTTTATGTTAAAAAAATGTACTTTTCTATTAGCAAATAAAAGCTGTTATTTTAAAATATATAGATAGCTAATATAAATTAGCTAATAGAAATTACTGTTGGCGAAAGTAAGAAAGGAAGAAAAAAAGAAAAATATTTTATTCGGTATGCCCGCAAATACACAAAAATAGCTCTAAAAAAACAACATACAAAAGTGAAGATTAAAAATAAATCAATAAAGAAAACAATAACAGTAGGCTTCTGACAAGGACCCAACTCAGCAATGCTCCTGCAATTAGCAGAAGCGCTTATATTCTGTTGGACTCTTAGGCGTATGCAAGGGTGCAAGACATCTATGTAATAACCTTAATAAATTTTGATTAAAATAACTAATGAGTAAGAAGGGTTGATAAAGTTGAATCTGTAAGGAATTTTAATACATGTTAAATAAAATAAATATTAATAAAATTACATAAATAAATTGATGACTAATAAGTGTATTTAATATTAATTTGTAACTAATGATACAAAACAGGACACATACAAGGAGAGGAAAAGAACAGAAATAATAAACAATAAAGGCAACAGATCACTACAACTCACAAAGCTTACTACCTGCAGTTTGTAGTTCCAAGGCATGCTTTTTATTCCACCTTTATACCTTAATACGGACTTAACATTGCAAAGAGGCGGTGGTATAGGTGGTATAAGTATATTATTTTTATTCCTATATTGTTATTATTATAGTGCTGAAGGTAATCTATGATTTCTCATAAAAATACTTATCAGAATACTAATATGCAAAACAAAGTTTTACAAATTTTTGTAATAAAAAATCGTTAGATCCCTCTGGATAACAACTGCTCAAGACCGTGATCTATAGAATGTATTATCATTCATTTTGTGGAATATAAGATTTATGCCTAATAGTAGACGTCTATCAATGATGAATATTTTAAGAACATTCAATTTAATTATTTATTTACGAAAATATTGGTCTTGACGTTTCAAAATAAATATACCAAAATGAATAAGGAAAACTTTATATAATTCAAAAAATATGGATCCCATTTTGATACAACAAAAGCACTTAAATTTTATTTTTGTGTATAAAATTAGATAGTGCAGTATGCCGTAAAATTGATGTTTTATAATATAATTAAATATCGACCGCGTTAGTCGACTGTAATTATTCTCCACGCAAGCGGGTTAAGCGAAATGCAACGTTGCCACATTTTTAATGGCTTTCCTTAACAATGTCACTAAACTTTTATTACTTCGACCGTCATTTTCCGAACACAAACTTTCCTAATTAATTAAAATTGCTGTTGTTAGTCATTTCTAAACGAAGACTTCTAATAAAAAGACTATGACATAAGTTTGCGATTAAACATAATAATGGTATTACTAAAACCAATGCCTTTTACTAAAACAGTTAATTTTATGCAAGTAGTATTTAAGAAGTCATTTAGATTGAAATCAATTAATTTTTAACATAATTATCTACAATTGGTGTATTTTCATTCTACTGCTACTACCATCACAACATACCTACTCTGATTTTTAACAAACTTTATCTTCTTTGGCCTCTTTGTCATTTAACATCACGTAAAATTTAAAAAATTCAGCGGCGGACATAGAGGCGCAGAAAAATATATTTGAATTAAGCAGCAACTTACATTATATCTGCACTGGTATTAATACCTTTTGTATTAAAGCTTCAAATATGATCCTAATAAATACCCACATTTAAAACATTTCAAATTCACATTTATCCTTTTCAGTTAAATATAATTTTTAAGGGTAATTTTTCCGTGAATATATCATATGTTTATTGCATTGTATAACCTTTTAGAAAATTAATATGTTTAATCTCTGTAGATTTTGAATGGATTTATTACATAGAAGGTTCATTATGCTTATAAAGTTTTATTCAAATGAATACGATCCCAGTATAGGGTCGTTTCATAAAGTAACAAAGTACACATTCTTTTAAAGATAAAAGGAACTTTTATTAGAAACAGTTTTCTTTTGTTAAACACTACTTATATAGATACAAATAGCTCTTTTTGTTTCAGTTATTAATATTGCTTGTAACAAATATTACTACTTCACAGTTTGAAAAACGGAGTAACTATTAAAATGCGAGAGGATCATGTTGTATAAACATCTTTACTGGGAGCTCATCGATTCGTCACGTACAAAAAAAAATAATAATGATGTACGACACATGAGTTCATTACTGAATAGCAGTACATACTCCTATCTCTTCCATTAGTGTAAGTGCGCGTCTGGTTGTAGATTTATGTACCGTTTGAGCCAGTAAATGGATATAGACCGCAAGCCTACGTAAAAAGTTCTACTATTTCACAGTACACAAAAGAATATCTATTAGTTCTTTTAATTCCAATTCACAATTAGATTACACAAAAAGATGTCAACAAAGACGACATTCTTTATTATCCTGATGATAACGATAGAACTTACCAACTGTATAACAAATATATTAAACTTTTGATGATTAATAACAAGCCTGTAATAGATTAGAGAAAATTTCCTTTAATTAAAACTATCTATACTTTCTTAGAAACCTTAAAAATAATTTAATTAAATTTAAATTCTTTATATTAAGCAATATTTTTGACAATATAACCTTTAATTATATTAGATATAACGAGGTAATACTATTTTTAAAGAGTTTTGTGAATTAAAATAGTTAAAATATCCTTTAAAAATATTATTCCTAGAGCAACCCCAACAAACGACTTTTCGTAGCTAAAATATTTTGTTTTACGAAAGATTTGGTTAAGTTTCATTAAGTTACTATTTAGTCTAAAACGTTTCAAGCTTAAATAGTAAAGTAGATTGAATCTGAATGAAAAAATAATAATTATTTGGTTTATAAGGGGTATTTATTATTCAAGAGAGGTAAACACGGCGGTGTTTGTTTTGAAAGGGACTTAACAGCGTCTCAATTTCCTTTCCCAATAAATGTACAGTGAATACCAAAACCTTTTCATATTTGTGCTTAAACAGATATTTATATTTGATTAGGCCTTGAAGTAAGCTGTTTTAGTAACGACCATATTTAATAAATACATATGAAAATAATACATTTTCTTATTAGAAAGTTGGGTAAGATTTTTTTTTTAAATAAATTACAGTTCGTGTCCAAGTTTTAATAAAATCCTTTGTTATTAAAACACATATAAAAACAAAGTTTTCAGAGGTTATTAAATACTGTAATATATATATTATTATTTATGTGAATACACACACACTACATGTGAGTACACTTTATTATTTATTGCGTCTGTATTAAGTATACTATGCAAATATTTATGTAAATAATATCAATTGAAATTCCTAAACCTTAAAGCGTAAAAAACATTCTTCAAATTACACAAGTACAGTATTTTTCTATTCGTATTCATCCTTTACCTTACTTTTGCTTTCCATTTAGAATTGACTGAACTGTAATGCAAAAGTCGTTCGGTTTCCGATAAATTGGCTAATATGAAATATAGAATAGAATTATTAAAAATATAAAACTCTGCGTCCAATATGACTCCAAGTAATAAAAGGTCGCTCCTGTCAAATAGTATTTATACTTAATAAAAATTAAAATATTGCATAGACTTAAATAAGTTGCAATTAGCGGTAATAATCAAACAAAACAATTAAAGACAATCACGGCTTCTTTTTAAAAATTATGTACTATTTGTAATAAGTATGACCAGTGGTTTTGTTCTCTTACCTGTTTTTCACGATTAAAAGTATAAGCGTTATTTATCCTTCATCAAAATTTATACAAGTAGTGTTTAACTCGAACTCAAGATATGATAATTACAAGGGTGATTCCCATTACTATTACTAGATTAGAAAAAAATCGACGTCATAACTTTACACGAATGAACGACGATTTGAATTACATTTTTTAAATAATCGTTTTTTCTAAATATAGCATTTGTCAATAAATTAGTAGATCTAGTAGGTCTGATAGTAAACATTTTAAGTAGTTACTATTACAGTATCTATTTCTATGATTAAATAGTATTGAAGCAAAGTGTTCCATTTTAAAGTAAACTATTATACAGACGCATTGAATAAAATCAGTTGAACATCTTTCCTTACTTTAACTTGTAGTGTAGTCATTTGATATACACAAATAAAAGCACCAAGTAACAACAATATATGAGTAGAATTCGTGGACATTTAATTTGTCCGAGAGAGCAAAAACTTTATGTAGGTAAATAAAAGTCACAGTTGACTGTTTCACCGTCAATAAATCCTTCTCAGTAGGTTTCAGTTTTGGATTTACTGCGCTACGAAAAAGGATAAGGGTTTTACTACATTTCTAGATCACTGCTGAAGGTGTATTATAAAAACTAACTCATTTTAAAACGATCAAATGAGATCTTAATGCGATCTATGCGTGTTATTGACAAAAGAGAAATTTACTTGCCTTTAAATAGAACCTCGTTTAAATTATTTTTACAAAAAGTAGCGACACCTTATTAAAATTGTTTTGTAAAACGTGGACTAGAAGTGACAATTCAATAAGGGATGAAGGATTTAATTTGAAATTGCGACAAGAGATGTCTCAACATTTCAATTGGAAATACTTTAGATTGTTAATACTTTGCAAATGACGCACGCTTCACAATGTTTTTGTTACTTATTTTAACAGTCAAACCTTTCACAATAAACTAGAGGGTGTTAAAATACAATTGAAAGATTTTATACGATGATAATATTTAACATTTTATTATTCGACTGATAGTGTCTGTAACCGGAGACTGTCTATATAGATATCACCGCAGCTGACGTTGCAGTAGACAAACAGTACTGTGTAAACATTGCTGTGTTCCAGTTTGAAGGGTGCTGTAGCTACTCAAATTACTAAGATAATAAGTCTTAACACCTTGTCTTAAGGCGACGAGCACAATGTGCTACTACAACGGGCAAGCGTATTATTTACCATCAGGTCTTGCCCGATTCGTCGCCATGAAAAAAAACTTTAAATATAAAAACATCAAAACTTTTAATATTAACAATACTATCTGAAATCTTGCCAGTCTTTATTAATTTTGTTTCCGTCTCTAAAACTAGGTGAATGGTATTGAAATTAAACATATTATGTGTCTACTACACGAAATCTTCATTTACAATACGTACTAACTTTTTTTGTAATCTGTTTAATGGTATCCGAAAAGGAGCATTATATAACATTTAACTCCTCTAAACAAAACAACGTTTTTCTTTTACGCAGCGGAATCCTTTTACGGACCAACCGCCGGTGCCCTGGGTAGGCCCACAGGGATTTGTGGGACTCATCCTGGGCGACCCCTACCCGCTAAACCTACCGCAAAAGCCATCAGCCGTAATGAATGGGATGCCCCGGATCTGTCAGCGACAGGGCACCCCAACGACTGTCCTGGCAAAGGCCGGATTTCTCCTTCTAAAAGCGGACTTCTCCGGCTATTAGAGAAGTCTCGACTTCACCGAAGCGTTGGCGGGGCCAGGTGTCCAACCTAGCCCGCTTCGGATTTCAGGGGCAGCAAGAGGAGGCGTAGGTACCGCCTCCTGCGCACCTCGACTCGCCGCCTGCGGAGGGAGGAAACTCCTGGGCTATCCTACCTGACCCGCTCTTCGGCCTCCTTCTGGGACATGACTGTCTCGCGGAAGGAGGCCACTGCCGTCCAGGACCTGCCGCGAGCATCGCGCGAACGAGGCTCAGGAGCGACAGGCCCACTCCACAGTTTCCAGATCGTGGCGCTGCGCGGCCCATCTAGGCCACACCTTTAGGGTGTGATGGGCCGAGTCCACCGCAGCTCCACAATCGTGGCACCGCTCAACGGCCTTTCGGTGGGCCATCCGGCTCAGGCACTCACCGAAGCAACCGTGCTCGGTGAGAACCTGTATCAGACGGAAGGTGAGGGGATTGCGCATTCTACGCATCCACGCCTCCAGGACCGGACCCAGAGCACCCGTCGTATTAACACCAAAGAAAATAACTTAGAACATTGGTGTGTTCTTTTCTAAAACTTCATAATACAATACTCATCGATATTTTACTTATTTACGATAACTCGTTACAGGTTAAAAAAAAAGTTTTACCTTTTAAAATTAGCCACTAAATAAAAAGAGAAGAAAACTTGTAAATATTTGTACCAAAGGGATGGAATGTTGGCTAAACGATGCAAAAGTTTTATATTCATGTTATAACATTAAAAAGCTTTTTTATATTTTCGCTGCATGAAACATTAGCAGCATACTTGGTTTTTTGTATCCAAAATAACTACAAACTAAAGTTATTTTTGTATCATTTAGAAAGATCGCTCTTTGACAGAATTCTTGGTTAGAAGAGTTATGCTCTACTCTTACTGGCTATATCTCTACGTTGTTTATCTTTTTCTTTCAACGGATATATTAGTAAATACTATTTCACGAAAAAAATTTTTAATTATGCATTATCAAACCGAAGACAATATTTGTTAATATTGATGACACCTCAGTAAGTAATGTTCATTCTTAGGAGATATTGACCGTAACTAATAACTGCTTGCCACGATCACGATCTTCTATTGCGGAAGTGAAGAACAGGAATAAGATAATGATATATTAGATTTCTTTATCAATATTATTAAAAAGACACAAACATTCATTGAAGTATTTCACTGCGGTTATTGAGGGACACGACGGACCCCAATTTCACGAAGGCTAACAAGTTAAAATCGGAAAATGGCGTCGTCGACGAATTCTTTTGGTTGACCTCTTGGCAGGTTGAACTTACCTTGTCCTGAATTGAACCTACTTTATGCGGCGAGCAATAGAGAATGTAAGCGGAATATTATCAGTTTGTGTAATAACTTCCTATCAATATATACATGTTCATAAATACTACATTTTCTTAAAATATAAAATCAATAACTACAGATAACGAAATTCAATTGCTTTTCAATCAACATTTTTAATTACTAATTATTATTATGGTATCAATAATTAGTATAGCCGAAGACCGAGCTAAGTAGTGTTCCTTGGGTGATAAGTATAAACAGCAAGTGGATACCCGTTGTGCCGATTCTGACGACGATGATGATGAATCAATTAATAATAAATTATTAATTCATAATAAATTATAATAAATTAATAATAAATTATTAATCAATAATATATATCAATAATTATAAATTATTAATTGATTCGTTTCATCATCATCGTCGTTAATATTTTAAATTCTTAATTTTTTTTCTAGTCTTAATATTTTAAAACACAATTGATTATATTTTCAGGACGCGTATTGTTAAAGAAATGCTTTTAATGCAATTCGCTATAAAAATACACTAATAGTGTTTAATGAGGTAAATTCTAAAAGTAAGTACCCTAAATGGAAGCCTGATATCGTAAGTATGCGGTCTAGATCCATTTTCTCAGTTAAACGCTACAATAATTCAGAGCCAGGCGCGCGTTTACACTAATGGAACAAAGTTATACTGCACTCCGCAAATGTTTACCAAAACGTGATGCCCTAGTGTTCTTGTTTTTAGAGCTTCAGCATTTTAGGCATTCGTGAAAATAATATGAATTATCATCAGTCGAATGACTTCCTCTATCAAAGATCTTTAAACCCGTCGTATACTCACTGCGCGGAATCAGAGGCCAGTCCTGAACCATCACCAAATCTTGTAAGGTGCTAGCTTACTGCGGATGCCACTTGAGAATCTTACTGCACTATCAATGGTAGTCCTTCGAGCAATATGCTTTACCCATCGCCACTTAAATCTCGCTTTAGGTAATACAGTCAATGCCGACCACTCGGATCCGAGTGGGGTGGGATATTGTAGCGGCGCCTCCCACTCGAATCCGTGGGAGCGGCACGTTCATCTTCTAGCAGTCAGTAAGCTACCAGTGTTTTAAGCGATTGTTTTATGCAGTCACTCTGACATTATTGTCAACTTGCTTATTAAAATAATAGTAATAACCTTGTACATTCATCTATATTTTTAAATATTCCTTTAAACTTAATCAAAATTTGCATTAAAAAAATTGGCTCACAGGTATCGCTTTCCATTATTTCATAGGCAGTGAATGTGTTAAGAGATAATTATGCCAAATATAGTGAAGCGTACTCCTTCAATACACTCATGCATTTGATTTATCACTGGATCATAAGGGGGCTTTTTACTTCACCGATTACATGGCTTCGGACCAGGTCCGTGTTGAACGCCAAGCAAAATCGCCGCGATAAATGCTAAATAGTTGCTAAATGAATATATAAATATGTGCGTATATACGCAGCAAATATACGTTATACCGGAAAACATCGGTTGGAATCCGTAATACACCAATTCGCAAAGCCTTTTAATGCTCCACTATCTGTCAAACCTTTTTCATAGATAATTCACCTTCCCGTAACCTTTGAGAAACTATTTTTAACCAAACGTGTTTTTCTCATCCTCAGTTCTCACTAACATTAAACATATTTTATTGTACTGATTATAGATTTCTATTACTGGAGACAGTCTGAGTAGATACCACCGCAACTTCTGTTTCTACCGGAGTACAGTAATGTGCAAATATTACTGTATTCTTTTTTGAAGGGTACTGTAAGCAAGTAAAATTAGTGGGGCAACGAGACTTAACCTCTTAAGTCTCAAAGCATTGATGCTTTGCGCTATGTGGTGCTGCTGTTTATACCATCCTAACCAGCGCCTCATTATTATTTGCTTTTAATTAGTATTATTATTTACTTATTTATTAGTTACTTACCATCAGGTGAACTGATCCCGTCGCCTGGTTTAATAAAAAAAATATATTTATTATCTCAAGGCTATTTAGCCTATTAATGTCCATGTGTATACTTTATTGGTAACTGTAATCGGAAATGCAGGAAAATTTGAAAGAGCCTGTCTACTTAGACGTTAAATGAGTCTTTTTTTAAATAACATGTCTCTAGTAAAAATATACACTATATAACATTGTGATCGTTGTCTTTGAATGTTACATGGTTAAGTCTCGTTATCCCAGTAATTTTACACAACGCCTTTTGAACTGAAACATATTTATGTTTGCATTACTTACTAGGAGAAAAGGCAGTTCAGTACTTACCAAAACCGCCTCCTGCTATTATATCATTAGTGACAGTCAGTGAGTTTCCATTGATATTTTAATTTAAATATCAACTTTTCAATCTTAAATTCAATTGAAACTAAAACACATACAAAAAAGTATTAGACGATAGATTTACGAGCAATGTTGGATGAAAAAAGATTTACATCCGTTCGGATTTTCATGGAAATTTATGTTACACTTGATACGTAAGCCCGGCAACTGGAAGTTATTTCAAAACCCGACTAACACTGACAGCGATATATTGATACAGTTTGGGTCGAGGTATTATACTACATCCTCTGGTAGAAGGTCGCTGTTGCAGGAGAACGTGTAGGTAGATACCACCACAGTTCCTATAACAACGTTATACCTCAAGGCGCCGAGCGCAATGTGCTGTTGTGTATGCTATCTTAACCAGCGCCACGTTGTTATAAGCAAACGTATCACTTACCATCAAGTGAACATCTTGTTCGTTTCGTCAATTAAAAAAATATGTATTTGTTAGTTGTTTTTTTATATGTCAAAATTAACTCGCTATTCTGCCCTTAATGCTAAATATTAACCCTAAATCTAAACTGCAATGTATAAAAACATCATTCAAATTAAAGTAAGCTGGTACGAAAATAACGATTTTTTTTAAAGTACGTATAAAAAATGCTTATAACTTATTTTATAACTATTATTGTGTAATAAAATGACTTTAGAAAAAAAACTCTGTCAGCTAAAGGTCCGAGACTGAATGATTCTAGGGATATTAAATGGTTCGCAATCGTAAGCAAATGGAGAAAGATTTATAGGGAATGAAGCTCATAAAACGTAGCAGTACTGAATACATAACGTTTCCTTGTCTACATTCCCGAGTTCACAGATTACATAATAATTCCTTTGAACATCATACATTTCATTAATCAATCATTCATTAATAAAATCACTGATATAGACAAAAGGCTTTTATTTTAGTACATATACAAAATAGATGTAACTGTTCATAAATGATCTACTCATACCCGGAACCTTTGGGTACGCTGACGACAGCACAGTTGTAGAGAGATACATGCT
>DWLS01004037.1:0-14631 GCA_018246255.1 Pachliopta kotzebuea | reverse complement strand
ATGCTCGAAATGTGCTGGGTTTTCTCAACATAAAATCTGAACAGCGCGATCGCGCTGCTTGGGACTCAAACGGTTAATTAATCCCTGAAGGGAAAGGCAAGGGACCGACCATACAGCCATACAGCCAGGTCTTATTTTTGGTTATTATCTGAAAATTTTGGTAGTTTTAAAGGCCGAAGCCACATCTTCATTGTTCTTAATTGTGAGGCCGACGTCATGTCTTGTCTTATTGTTGTCATTTCTTATTATTCTCAGTCATAAGGCCACTTCTTTGATGTTTTGAATTGATCAAAGTGACATCCATAATCAATAATAGTAGAACCCAAATAAAAACCACTTATATTTCCAGATGCACGTTTCAAATCTTATGTTAAAACATTGCCATCGGACGCTTTTGCTCAAACTTGTATATAAATCTGGGTATTTTTAATGAAATCAAACTATTTCGGTGTGTGACTATCTGAATAGTTCTCAAATCCGTTATCTGTACTTCCACAATCACTGGGTACGTCTGATAAATCATTATACATTTCACTTTAAAATATATCATCCATATCCATTATGGTAAAAAATTTAACTAAAATAAATGCTTAAAAATTACCAGCAAAGTACACAAATGAAATTTTTTCGTTTCCCGATGTCTACGTAAATTATCAGCAAAGTGCACAAACGACGTACGTAATTTTTTTAAAAGCAAGACATCTAGTTTCCCGATCGCAATGTGTTAAGGTAAAATCAAAAGTATGTCCGTTCAATCCAATTAGTCAAGCCGGGGAGTACAATCCAGACGTCTCGATTTTTCTGTTATTATTTTGTTAATCTTTTCCATAAATAATTCTTGGTCTCCATTGTAACTTAATATTTTCACTTTGTGATAGAATATTATTTATTAAAACCAAAATTTTTAGTATAATAACAGCAAAGAAATTTTCGGCGTGAAACTACGTCCAGAACGCAGCATCGCGTCGAAAATCCTCCTTAGAAAAGTCTTTGTAACAATCCTCCTAAATTTCCTGTCATATCTGACATAATATTTTCTTTTTCGTTTTCTGACACAATTTAATTTACTTTCAATTTGGTGCCTAACGGCCAGTATTTGTGCTGCACCTACACCCCTGCAACTAGTTATAAACATTTTGTTGGAAAAAAAGTAATTCTATTGACTCGTACAAAAAGAACTAGAATGAATTTCTATATATCTTTGTATTGTTTATAATTCACTCTGAAAGGTATTTAATAATTGAGAATGTTATTTTTAAAGTGTTATACTAATTAATTCATAATTGTTACAAAATGTTTAATAATGATATAGTAGTTTTGATTATTGTACACGTGATATTAGCTGACATTTTATTGTGTAAAAAAAGGCAGCACTGAGGATTTTGGAGTCACTCTTGCTTTGCTTCGAAAGGAGTGTGTTACTAGTAACGAATGTCTCTCTGTGTTGTATATTGTGAAGAAGTAAATATCATACAAGAAAAGTGTCTTTTATTAACTACCGCCGATTTCACCATAATGACTTACTAACAAAATGTCCTATTCATAGGATTTTACTATGAATAGTACTGATATATACTATAGTAAATAATATAAATAAGAACATAAATGTGACTATACACACATATGTGTATGTACAGGTTTTGTAATGGTAGATGTTATAGCTTAAGTATTGAATGATGTAAATAAAAGTTTAAAAGCCCTGAATAATATTAGAGAAAAGCAGAAAAAAAAAATTACACTATAACTTTACGATAAGTATTCGACTAAAATACTCTTATTCCCTTGTTTCCTGCCAGAATAAATCGATATATTCTTTGATGATGTTGACCAGTCTTTTCCGATGTATTCAGTTCATTTAATGCAGGAGTACGCAGACCCAAGGTCTATTTCAAAATTAATACTGTTACAGTATCGGATTCAAATCGGATACCTACATGAAACTTATCTGCTGTTAACTACAGTATATTTGGAGATGCAGCACAATATTTACACACTATAGATTGGTTATAATAATAAGCGTGATAACCTTCAATGGGGACTAGCTAAATATATTAATCTCATGTTGCTTGTGACAACTGAGGGTGTTACGAGAAGTGTAGAAAACGTTAGTTACCAAGTAACGCGCTCGCCAAAGCCGCCTGCTGCTGCTCGGCGTGCTGCAGCGTGTGCCACGCGCCCGCACCACACGCCCCACCGCAACCAGAACCACCAGCGTCCAGAGCATACGCCTCCTCCACCATCGGCAGTCTAACACAAACACGATTTGTCATTACTAATTCTAGTGATATATGTTTCTAGTGATCAAAATAGAACTGAAAATCCTTGATTTCATAGGTATGTACGTATCGAGTCATTCGCAAGGCTTGCTAGACTGCGGCTCTGATCCAAAAAAATTTTCGGGCCTTGGGGCTGTTCCCCATTACCGGACCTATCACTCAGCAAGTCGTGCTCACCGGTTCTTATCCGCCTTCAAGGCTGCAATAGGTGTAGTTATATATATACTTACGCATTTCTCAACCTTTTTTTTAACGCAGGGGAATCCTTTTACGGACGTTCTGCCGGTGCCCTGGGTGGGTCCGGAGGGGTGTGTGGAACTCGGCCTGGGCGGCCCCAACCCACTAAACCTACCGCGAAAGCCATCAGCCGTTATAAATTGGATGCCCCGGATCTGTCAGCGACAGGGCACCTCAACGACCGGCCGGTCCCGGCAGAGACCTGATTTCTCCCTTTAAAGAGGGACTTCTCCGGCTATTAGAGAAGTCCCGACGACGCCGAAGCCGCATTTCTCTTCCTACGTTTGCGACAAATCATTATAATCATACAGGTTCCGCTAGGAAGTAAGGTGTGTGGGCTGTAACCCTCTGTCCGCCTACTATTGCAGCAATTCACGAGGTACACTAGTTGCCCAAAAGTAAAAACTGATTGCTCAGGTAAAATAGAATTGTAATTAAATGGGTGGTGTACCTCATAGCGCGCAGTCCTACGCGGTACGCCAGCTCGGGGTCGTTAGGTAGAAGCGCAAGGAAGAGGTAGCGTGCGAACGTGTGGGCGGGGGCGGAGCGCGGGTGCACTCGGGCTCCGAGACATGAACCAGGTCCCCCGGCAAGCAGCGCGCTCGCCACACGCGCACACACACCAGCCACAGCCTCGCCCTCCACTCGTTGTAGCTGCGCGATCAGCCGCTCCTCCTGCGGCAGTTAATCATCAGGATTCGCAAAACATACGCTATTTAAGTTGCTATTGCTATCTCGTATTTTGCCGTCAGCCCCCGGACTATGAGATCTAGATCGGAAAGGTGATAACCGTGGGTAGGATCACCTCTCCGATGAGTGTGAATGAAAGTCGCAACGTATTCTTGTAATACTGAAGAGCGGTTATCGGGGAGGCAATTTAATGGAATAAAGAAGACATGAAGGAATGTAAAAGTAATAGAGAACAAAAATACCAAACGCTCAAGAGGAAAAATAGAAGTAATGAATAAAGAGATAGTACAATTCCCTGTCCAACTTTGCGAGGGAACGTAAACATAAAAAAGTACTACTGTCTTTTGTAGGCTGCTGTAAACGTTCAAAATTTTACTTATATTAAAGTTTACCACGGATATCATCATCATTTCAACCGATTGACGTCCACTGCTGGACATAGGTCTTTTGTCCTGTTTGGATCCAATGACACGCAGTGACTTTTTTTATCTCGTCCGTCCACCTGGTGGGACTTCTGCCACCACAGATATAAAACTAGTTATTATATGATAATGGTGAAAGCTTTTAAATTGAATAGATACTCCTACTTGTCGTTGGTTAAAAAGAATCATTTACCTGCTTGCAGTATCGCTCCTGTGCGTAAAGCCCATTGGGTAACATCCTTTGCATTCCCAAACCCAGTAACGCCGCCTCCAGCGCCAGGGCAAGGTATGTCTCTTCGGGGTTTTTGCTGCCAGCCACAGGCACGTGTTGGTATCTAAAAAGCAGATAAAAACCACTTGCAACACAATTCAATGTATTGAACAATGAATGAGAAGGATTGGAAGATGAGTAATGTTCTTTACCACTAAAGACTACATCACATGTTAAAACCAGGAATTGTGGTAAAGCACTTATGTATTCCTTTTAAACATTAAAAAAGTACATATTAATATCCTTATAATTGCAATTTCAAGTATTATATGCTGATGTGTTGTACCTGGGAGGGAGTCCAGTGGCTGGCTCCTCGTCTAGGTAGGTGTGCAGACGAGGCGAGGCACGCTGGTCGTCGGGTGCGAGGCAGGCGTCAGCAAGGCACTCGTGCACGCACCACACAGCCTCCAGCGCCCAGCCGGTCCAGCCGCGGCTGTCTGCCGTCCCCAAAGATAAGTATAATGTAATATAAGAATAATATAATGTAAAGTATAAGTATAATGGTGCTTTACTCAAAATAAATGGTAATATCCACGAAACGTGCAGGAGACATTGTTTACAATAACAAGGAACTATTTAAGATAATGTCCATAATGTTGGTATTATAGTGTTGTTAACAACAACTATATAATTTAGATTGCCTCCATAGTAGAAACTTACTACTTGTCTAGTATAATGGAAGACTGGTTTCATTTAGCTTGTGATATTGAGAGAAGATTTTCTTCGAACTATAAATCTGTTGCTATGAGCAGCTTAGATATGTTCTGGCTGTCACCATATAAGGATTACTATATTTTTGATTGGCACGCTTTACAATCTAGAGCAGTGATTCCCATCATGTAGAGGGCAAATCTGTCATTCAGGAGGACAATCTGGAACATTTTTTTAAAAAATAGGCTAATATAATTATTGCATTTTTTATTTTTTTTTGTGGCATTGGATAAAAATCACAGTTTGAGAGGGACAGAAAAAAATTGTTACTTAAAAGCGGGACATGAGACCAAAAAGATTGGGAAACACTGATGTAGAGCCTTATAGTGACTTAACGTTGAGTTTAACCTTAGGCTATTGTCAATAAAAGGGAGGACAGCCCAGGGGCTTCCTCCCTCCGCAGGAGGCGGTACCAACGCCTCCTCGTGCTGCCCCTGTTACCCAAAGCGGGCCAGGTTGGGCATCTAGCCCCGCTAACGTTTCATGTATCGCCGACAGACTTCTCTAATAGTTGAAGAAGTTCCCTTTTAGAGGAAGAAGTCTGGTCGTTGGGGTGCCCTGTCGCTGACAGATCCGGGGCATTCCATTCATAACGGCTGATGGCTTACACGGTAGGTTTAGTGGCTAGGGCCCGTACCCCAGGCTGAGTCCCACATATCTCTTCGGGTCCACTCAGGGTAAAAAAGGCTCTTGTAAATAAAAAGGAATTTAGTGTGTGTAATGAGCCTTGATCACCTCGTCCGATGCAGCGCTGTGTGTGCGAGAGGGCGCAGGTGTGCGCCGCGAGCAGGCACGCGCCTGCGTCCATGTGGGCGGTGAGCTGCGGCAGCTTGACGCGCTCGCACAGCCCGCCGCACGGCTCGCTCGCTGCGCACGCGCTACTAGACGACGCTTCACCACCACCGGCACTCTGCCACCGCTGCTGCGCCACCTCCTACACACAGACACAATGTCATCTTTTTTTCCATTTAATGTTCCTTCGACCACTGTTATGGCTAAGCGAGCTGAAAATATATTAAAAAGTATAAAGGAGAGGAGAAAACCGAAAGCAGAGGATTAGGGGAGCGACGAAGAGATGGACAGAGATATAAGTGGGAAGAGAAAGGGCGAGAGATAATATAATAGATACTTATATATATAAACTTTACCTTAAACTAATTCCGTAGTCGAAATACGAAAAACGAGACAGTGTTAAGCAAACTATTCTTTCTTTATGAAGTTACTGGTCAATGCTTGACCACGATCTCACCTGATGTTAAGTGAATATGTGATCTACGATGATAAAGAGCATTAACCTAGTAAGTGCCTATTCACTCTTTTCTTGAAGACGCACACAGACCACATCGTATTTGGAAGGGAACACTGACAGCAAGTTGTTCCAGTCCTTTGCCGTTTTTATTAGCAATGAGGAGCTAAACCTCTTTGTGTATATACTGGGGATGTCCGCAGTATAAGGATAGAGTTTCGCCGTGCAAATGCAATTTTGAAAACTATGTCAGTATATATATACCATACATTCATAAATAAATATAAAAATATGTAGTGTATTGGACACTTATATTATACTTTACGAGATATTTCTAGCTATTATTATACTTTACAATAGGTCTAGGGACGTCCATCGGTTGAAATGATAATGATGCATCTTGAAAACCACTAATTGAACTGTCGTTTGTCCATTTATTTTTGGTTAACCAACAACTATCTTGTATTTTACTTATAAGTTTAATTATTCTACGATTCGACTAGGATATGCATTTATTGGTAAATTTTAGTGTCTGAGAATAACAACGTGGCGCTAGTTATAAATCTGGTCCACATTGCTATTGTTACGGTTTGTGCGATATATCGATATATATGTGTGTAAATCTCATTACCGCGGTAATTTCACTAGCTACATCTTTCTATCACTTTCGTTCATTATGTATGGTAATATTCTTTTACAATTCCATTCTCAAGATCATTTGACTTGAAGATCTGAATGGATAATATATGAAAAATCATATATTACTTAAATCAAAGGCTTGTTTAATCTTATAGTGTATCTTCATTCCATGCTACATTATTTCTTATTGTTAATTAGACGTTAATCTTTTTGTATTATTTTGTTAATATCTATTCTTATTAAACTAGTTAATAGTACCTGTCGGTGTCGCATAGCGCGGGCTGCGCTCACGGCCAGTCTTAATGCGGCTGGGGCACGGCCGTGGGCGCGTAGGGCTTCTATTCGGGCCCCCACGACGGGTAAGTGTTCTGTATGAGAAATAATCACATCTGTTTAATGAATATAATATAGATGAAGAGAGGAGACAAACAAGATGTTCACTTAATGATGGGAAAAAGTATTTGTTTGTTTGTACTGACCATGCCATAATGGTTGGCCCAAATCGTTGAACTTAGGGTACGGTTGTAGAGTGTTGGACCCCGAGCCGCCCGCTTTGTCAGGCTTCTCCGGATCACAGTACTCGTCGCTGCTAAGTATGTTCTTGAGATGTTCGTTTTCCCAGGATATATCCACAGCATCTAAAGCTCTGGAAACACAATGCAAATGTTGAATATAACCCTAATACCTGAAAGTACTATTAAAACAATTTGTTACAGATAGCTTTTAACTCTTGACGTCAATTTTACATGGTATTAAATGATAATATGACGGTAGGTGGAGAAGTGTGCTAGCCGAGACTGCTCTGGCCCTTGTTCAGTTGACAGCAGCAACACAGCGATGCTTATGGATCTAGAATTACTACACCCTGGTAATAACTGGGCAAATGGGTTAGAAAAAAATTCTGTCATCAAACTAGGAAACATGGAACTGGGGAATGAGGGGAGCTTGTATATTATCCAGAGCTCAACGGAGGCAATCATTATATGTATATACATATATATTTTCAATTAAATGTAAATACTAACTTGTGAAAAACTGTCCGTGGAGTAGTTTGAGGTGGAGGCCTTTGGTTGTGTAGTCTAAGCCTCTTGCTAGCTCTTCTGTATTCCCTCTCGTAACTGAAAATGTATTTCGTATTATGTAATAAAAACGACCACCTTACTGTAAAATCTATATCTTTTTTTAAAATAATTATCTGTTACTCTATATTTTATTAAATACAAGGCATCTGGTCGCATTTCAATCTGGTATTTAAATTATTATTGGTGCCGATGAAAAAGATGAATGGTGTCAAATGAAGTCTAAAGCAATTCCAAAAATAACTTCATGGACCTCAACTTTTTTTATTTGGTTTTTCAAAAAAATATTAATTACGGTCAAGTAGATTCTTAGTTATTTAACTTACTTATTAGGTCTAGATTCTTCGTCAGAACTCTCTGAATGGGAATGCATTTCTCTTCTTTGTCTTTCTCGATGTCTTTCTCTAAGGTAACAAATGAGAATCATTATTTATGTATCATCTTTTCGAATTGAACCTGTGATAGCTAAATTTGTAACTGAGCTATCACGGCTTCAAGCTCTCCGGTAAGTAAATATAAGGTAATGATGTATACCTGTCCCTTTCTTCTCTTTCGCGCAGTCTTTCTCTATCTCTCTCCTCTCTATCGCGGTGACGTTCTCTGTCCCTGTCTCTGTGGTCCCTGTCGCGATCTCTTTCGTTCCTTTCTCTTTCTCTAGCGTACTGCAAGAATTAGACAAAAAAGTTTTAATAAAATTTACAAATTTCCTTAATTTCTATTAAACATTTTGCCTGCGAAAGAAACTGATCAGGAACAGCTTTTGTATTGCAAACTGCACCCTAAAAGCTATAGCCGTTAATAATCTCTGTTTGCGTATTAAACTCTTACCAAGGGAAAAGAGCGGTAATCTGGATCCTCGGTGGGGCAGACCTCGACTGCTGACCATTTCTCAAGCAGCTGCCTCCACTGCATCCTATGATTCTTATTACTGCCGGGATCCAACACTATGCTGACCCACAGCGCGCCTAACTGTTCCCAGAGCTGCCTGCATTTCTCAGTCATTGGCGTGTTCTGGTTCCGCCAAAGCAGGAGCCGAGGATCGGAGAGAAATTGCTCCGTCATGAGCATCAGCATTCTTGGACCGTTGGAGTCTTGGGCCCGCAGCATTTCTCTTACCTATAAAGTTCAGAAATAAACTGATGTAGTACAACCAATCTATTAACCCATACTTAGTTAACATATTAGATAGATGGACTTGACTCTCTTCTTTAGGTCAGAAGTCTCAATACAGGAAACATTAAAAAGGATTTTTTTTATTTATCTTATACACTTCAAAATATTATGTAATGGTGGTTAATCACATATGATCTTGAAAATGAACCAGGGATTCTCCTTATTATAAATCACACGGTTAGCTATTGCAATATGAAAGCAGTTATACTCTCCTAGGTCTTAGTAATTTAATCTCGTAGTCTCAGGCTGTCGAGAATAGGACTAAGGTAAGCCCAGCCTGTAGTAGAAGGCGACTGAAAGGGTTTTCAGTTTCGCCGGGTTTGAAGATGGGGGCCCTCACTGTGCATTGAGTGAGCCCGAGGCAGACGACAAAGCACTGTGAATGCTGGGAAGGGTACCAGCTCGCCCTGAGATGTGCTTAGCAGTGTAGGGAGGTACTGGTGAATTCCGAAGGAGATCCCAGGGCCTTCACAATGCACTGAGGATGACCACCGAAGGGGTTTTAATGGATATAAATCCCACATCTACTTCCCCTCAGAAGCAGTATCTTTAGAAGATTTCTCCCGCGACAAAAAAAAGGTCTTTGGTATTTACTTATTGTGTATTAGGTAAAACATATTATGTACCTTAGAAAACAAGGAGTTGAGTTGTTTGTTTGCATTGTAGTATGTTCCCTGGAGTAGATACGCGCGAACTTGTTCGCACACCTGTAACATGGACATGTGTGAAAAGAATAAGGTTTTTTTTCAATACCCTTAATTCTAGTGAGACGATCACGTCATTATAAGTGATACACCTGCGTACAACGAAGCGCTAATTAGTATAATAACCATTACACTACATTGTGCTCGGTTTGAATCGCAAAATATTAAGTATCGTTAGCACAGTAATTTCACTATCTAACAGAACCCTTCAAATTTGAACACAGTAATATTCTAAAAGTACTGATTGGCGGCAAAAATTGAAACTGGGTATCAGTAAACGGTTATTGGTATATGGTATAATTGAATGAACAAGCACACTCACTTGCTGTTCGTCCAGATGCCACGCGTGGTGAGCGTCAGGTGGAGGCCCCGCTGTGGGATCAGGAGCGCCACATATTCTGTTTATGGCGGATCTGGCCTGCAGGACCTCGTCAGCTAACCGCTGAGCAGTTGGCAGCACCTCAGTGTGATGTTCCGCAATTAGGTACTGCACGAACTTCTGGAGTTGCTGTCTGTCCATTTGAAGGAGAGTTTCTGGAATGGATATCACATTTAAGTTATTGAAAACTAGAATTTTTATGTTTAAATTCTCCAAATAACATATAAGAAGCAGATCTCCATCAGCTGATGATGATGATCTATCAATTTTATTTTTTTTTTATTTAAAAAACTTTATCGCAACATCTTAAAATATGGTACAATAGGCGGTCTTAATGCCTACAGGCATTCTCTGCCAGACAACCTAGGAGGTGGGAGATGATGTGGTAAGTGAAGTGTGAAGGATATATAATTTTATATCAATGAGATAAGTTCATAAGTTTACGGCTGTTGTCAGTTGAGTAGGGGGATATCTCGTTTCTACGAAAGGATGACGTTGACGACGGTCACCTGATATGGGAACGCGTAGACGGACGGTGTCCGCGTTCCTGATGCGGTACAGCGCCAGCGCGACCACGTGCTGGCACCAGAATATATCGCGAGCGTCGCAGCTGCACGTAACGCCCGTTATCTTGCATCTGGAGGTAGAATTATATTTGTATATAATTATACATAAGTTGACAGTAGACAAATGACAAAATCATCAAGGTAGTTCTTACCTGAAGGAAGCTGATCCGATTGTTATGTCTATAAGAAGATTTCCAGTTAACTGATGACTATACTACTCCTCTCCTTTATATACATCAGCACATTTTGATGGATGCTTTTATACATAAGGTGTTAAGTCCCGTTACCCCAGTAATTTCACGAGCATACCGTCTTTATACCAGAACACAGTAAAGTTTATTACTGTTTGCCAGCTGCAATAGGATCTGCGGTAGTAACTATTTAGACGGTCTCTGGCAAGAGATCTATCGGTAAATAATTCACCATTACTATCAATGTTTAAGAAACGGAATGTTACTGCCTATGGCCATGACATAATGAAACTTTCGAAAAAGTCTTTTTTTTTATTATCGGTTTCGCCGCTTTATAGTTGGCAACACAATCGAGTTCTGTAGTAACAAAAACCATCGTAGTGTGAATGCACAACAAAAGCCATTATGTCCCAGTCCTCCGCTGTAATCAAATCCTTTTTATATATCTGGCCCGCTCTAACAATGATCTCGGTACACTTGTCTCTCTCACTTTGTACAGTGTTCAGTAACAATTTATTTATATATTTATTGTTCTTTTCCTTTATATTATTATTCAGGGCTTTTTAAACTTATATTTGCATCATTCAATACTATATCATCTACCATTACAAAACTTGTATATACACATATGCATATACAGTAACATTTCCTTATTTCTATTATTTACTATAGTACATATCCTTTAACAATATTATAAACTTATTTAAATTTTATTAAATCTTTTAAACAATCAGTATGTATTCTTAGACCTGTTTGTGCACGTCACAATTTATTACTGCTTTGTAGTTAAACATGACTAATGTTTAATAGTAAATTTGTAAGGATGTTTAATAACGATTTAAAAGTCAGTAATGTCTCTAGTTAAAATAGGTACCAATAAAATTACGGTATCTCAAAGCAATATGAAGTTTCTGTATATCTTAACTATATAAATATTAAAAAAGGTGTAATCTTTATTTTTATTTTGAAGCAAAGAGCAAGGCGTTCACTTGATGATAAGTTATATGCCTGCCCATAACATAGTATTGGTTAAGACGGCATACACAGTAGCATATTGCGCTCGTCACCTTGAGACCTTAGTTGTTAAATCTCGTTACCCCAGTAATTTCACTATCATACATCACCCTTCAAACCGGAACAGAGTAATGTTTGCACATTACTATTTGGCGGTAGAAATAGGAGCTGCGGTGGTGGTTACGTAGACGTTCTCCGCCAACAGAGACATATTAAGAGTCTTCTTGCGCTCTAATAATATTAGACTATTGGTCCAATTTAAGTTTTTATAGATATGGGAAATAAATGAGGATATTCAGAATGTACTGATGAGTAAGGCACCAGGTTTGGTTTATATACTGGTGGTAGGTTGCCGGAGTGTCCATCGGTTGAAATGATTATGATGATGAGGTTGCCGGAGACTGTCTAGGTCGGTACCACTACTGCAGCCGACAAATAGTAATTACTGCGTGCGTAGCTATTGTAATTACTGCGGTAACGAGACTTAACACCTTAAGACTCAAGGCTATTGCAGCCAACAAATAGTAATCACCAGACATTATTATGTTTCGGTTTGAAGGGTGCTGTATGATAGAGATATCACTAGGGTAATGAGATTTAAACCCTTATGTTTTAAGGCGAATAGAGTTGTATATTGCTGTGTATACCATCTTAACCACAGCGTCGTTATCGGTCAACGAGTCACTTACCATCATTAGTATAAAAGAAAAATAACAAAACATTATGTTAATGATTACGCCAGTTGAACACATAAAGGCACAAATTGTTTAATCAATACAATGCATTATAAATCGATTTGGCAAGCGTCTCAATACCGCATAAGATATGGTTGCGTGATTGGAAACTGGGTTAGAGAAATATTACCACGTCGGATTGCACCGGCCACTAACCTCGCCCGCTTACTTACCTTTTTTTTTGTCGCTGGGTAAATCTTCAAAAGGTACCCTGCTTTTGGGAGACGTCAGGGTTATTTTATTGTATTCACTAAAACCCCCTCGGTGGTCATCCTCAGTGCATTGCTGAAGGCACAGGGATCTATGGAACTCACCGGTGCCTCACTGCTGCTAAGCACATCCCGGGGATATTTATTACCCTCCCCAGCTTCCACAGTATACCATGACAAAATACGAGACTATTTCGTACTTGTCCCGAGCCCACTTAATGGGCATTGCAAGCCCTCACCCCAAAAGCCCGCGAATTGCAAAACCCTTTCAGTCGCCTTCTAGGACAGGCAGGGCTTATCTTAGTCCTTTTCTTGATAGCCCGAGACTATAGGCCTAGCCAGCCAACTTACCTGTCGAAGGAAACTGTGACGCGGAACAGTCTCTCCGGCTCTGAGCAGGGCGGCACAGCGGCCGGGGCGCGCACCACTCCGCTCAGGTGGAAACCTGGAAAGAGATCAAACAATCAAGTTATATCAAAGAGAATTAACAAGCTTTTAAAGTAAAATAAGTAAAAGAAATGATAGCTTATATGTTTGAACGCTGGCCTTACACTCCGAAGGTACTGTTCGAATTCGCCGTGCATCAATAAATTCTTCAATTTACGTGCATTTAGTATAACACCAACTAATATCACGTGCTTTGACGAAGAAGAAAAACATCGTGAGGAAACCCACATATCTATGTGATGACCATCCGTTGACGGACTAGTATGTGGAATGGAGAAGGCAATGCCAACACCACTACATTATAACTGACAAGGAAGTCATCGTGTTTCACTACACATGATGACCACGACTCTCAGTCATGATTGAATATATATGATGATGAAGTTAAAAGAAACCTGGTGATAGGTCTCTTGGGTTGTAGAAAAAATCTATGTTAAGAACGATATGAAACTAGCAACACTGATATAATGAAATAATTTAATTTGTTAACGGACACAATTGACCCAATCTGCAAAGGTACGTCATTAATTATGAACAGTACAAATAAGTATAATTCCACAGTACATATGCTGGAAATCATCGCGTTATATGAGGGAAAAACACGTGTTATACGAGGGAAACGAAAACGCATTACATGAGAGATTACTGTATTTAAACCCATGCATTTATAATTGTTATATACGAACGCTATAAATATTGATTGATTATTAATTCAATCAATACAAGATTTAATTTATATATTGTTTAATCATCGCAGAGTAGCTTCCATAAGATACAGCTTATTTGATAGTGATGATGGAGTGGAATTTCAAGCAAGAAGACCAGGTATTTCCAGATTAAGCTGGCATGGAAATTCCATATTCTGTCGGCCTATTTCCTTGTTATTAACTATCTATATTAATATGTTAAATTTGGTACTTTAAAATCCACCAGGTAGGTCTTCTTTATCTGAAACCGTCTAGACTAGTGTTTCCTAACCTTCTTGGTCCTCGTCCCAATTTTGAGTATAATTTTTTTCTATATGTTCCCTCGGACCTTATGATTTTTATTTAATGCCCTCCAAAAAGAAAAAAATTAATAATACTATAAATCATGATACAGGCTAAAGCCTCACTTTGGGAAACAATGGTCTAGTGGTACCACCACAGCTCCAATTCCAGCCGACAAATATTACTGTGTTTTAGTTTGAAGAGAAATGTATGATAGTGAAATTACTGGGGTAACGAGATTTAATTCCTTATGTCTCAAAACGACGAGCGCAATGTGGTGTATCATCAGCCACGTTATGGGCAAGCGTATCACTTACCATCAGGTGAACACTGCTCGTCTCGTCGAATAAAAAAAGGTACCACCGCAGCTCCTATTTCAGTCGACAAACAGTAAAATACAAATTTTACTGTGTTCCAGTATGAACATGCATTAATGTAAAATTACTGAAGTAACGAAAGTTAACACATTATGTCTCAAGATGACGAGCAATGTGGTGCTGTATATATCATCTTAACCAGCACCTTATTATGCACAAGCGTATCACTTACAATCAAGTGAAGGATTTGCTTGTCTCGTTATATATTTATTTATTTATTTACACTTTATTTGTATAATTACAACAAAAAGGAAAAACATTATGTACAAGAGAGACA